>WNGS01054255.1:0-13597 GCA_020271785.1 Procambarus virginalis
GTAACTCTCACATTATTGCTGATGTGGATAGGTCACTCACATTACTGCTGACGTGGGTAGGTCACTCTCACGTTACTGCTGACGTGGGTAGGTAACTCTCACATTACTGTTGATGTGGGTAGGTAACTCTCACATTACTGCTGATGTGTATAGGTCACCTCTCACGGTACTGCTGATGTGGGTAGGTCACTCTCACGTTACTGCTGACGTGGGTAGGTCACTCTCACATTACTGCTGATGTGGTAGGTCACTCTCACATTACTACTGATATGGGTAGGTCATCTCACATTACTGCTGACGTGGGTAGTGGCCAAGCCCCACTACTTTACCGTCACATCACTGTGACGGTAAAGTAGTGGAGTATGGTGTTCGGCAGTCCTCCAATGGCAGGTGTCAAAGCCAGGCCACATATAACAAACAAAAATTAAAAAAAGAGAGAAAAAAAGAATGACTGCTTGTCTGATAATCTGTGGTAAGGTAAGGTAAGAGACACAAACACAAAAAATAAACAATGAAATTTAATTGCTCTAGAAAACAAATTTAAATAAAGACAATTCCTTGGCTGAGCAACGTGAATAGATAACAAGTGAAAAAGAACTAACATAAAAATGATTTACGTTAACAGGAGGACAATATGAAACACAAGTGAAATATAAATGGTCAATATATAAAATGGTGCTGGAATATATGAGCAAGCTAACAACCGCTATTTGATCACACGAGGTGAATCAACTAGGTGTTCTCAGCTAGAGAACAAGATATTCTGACGAGGAACAGCTCGTGGACGCCAACGTTGACTTGACGACATGCGTGAGTGGTGGAGAGCTGGAGTGGCGAGATCCTGAACAGCCAATGAGAATGCAGGCAGTCCCACAGCTGGTAGTTTGCTAGTGAAGTGCAGTCGGCAAGGAGTGTGAGGGGGAAGGGGGTGCAGGTGCGTGTGGCTGTCTTGATATACGTTTTTCTACTGTAGAACGTATCTTGAATGTTGAGTATGGAACGTGACGAGAGCAGGAAAGAGCAGGCTAAATCTCTTGAAAGAGATTATCGTCACAACTCTCCCCCGAAGCCTGTGGTTCCGGAAGAAGTCACGTTCTCGGGAGGTAGAGTGGTAGGTGGAGCTGCCTCTACCTCATGAACTCTGGAGAGGGCGTCGGCGATGATGTTATCAGGCCCCTTGATGTAACAGATTTTCAGATTGAAGCCTTGAAGATATAAAGCCCATCGCAGCAGACGTTGGTTATTGAATTGGGCTTGATGTAGGAAACGTAGAGGATTGTGGTCCGAGTAGATTGTAGTGGACCGAGCACCTTGCAGGTATGGTGCAAAGTGTTGCAAGCTCAGGACGATGGAGAGGAGTTCCTTCTCTATAGTGCTGTAGTTTTTCTGGTGAGGCTTCAACTTGTAGCTGTAGTAGCTGACAGGTAGAACCTCCTCGCCTCGTTGCTGCATTAGGACACTCCCGATGCCGGTACCACTGGCGTCGACATGGAGGATGAAAGGCTTCTTGGTATCTGGCGAGGCGAGAATAGGATTAGAACAGAGGAGGAATTTGAGTTTGATGAGTGAAGCACTATTATCGTCCTGAAAGTGATTGTGAATGTCAGTAAGGATTTCCGAATTAGAAAGCGCTGTCTCAGTGTCAGTGCTTTCGGAAGGAGAAGCAGGGAAGGTCTCACTGTGGCTGTATGGACCTGTAAAGGTGGAGAAGTTTAGTAGCACAGTGGGAGGAGTACCATGATAGAGCTTTAATAAGTTGATGTGGCACAGCTGGGTCTTCCGCCGCCTATCGGGGGTCTCGAGAACGTAGTTGTAGTTATTCCGGCACTCCTTAACACGGTAGGGTCCTGAAAACCTGTTTTGTAAAGGAGAACCTGGGATAGGGAAATAGGCAAGTACTAAGTCTCCCGGTTTAAACTTCCTTACTTGGCAGTGCTGGTCGTAACGAGTCTTCATCCTCTCTTGGGCTTTCAGTAGGTTGTTTCTGGCAAAGGAATGGACCCTCTCTAGAATGTGTCGGAGGTTTTGAAGAAACTGGGGCACATTCTGATGCTCACTGAAGGTGGCATCACGTAGAGAATCCTTGAAAGCCTTGAGAGGTGTACGGCACTTACGTCCGTAGAGCATCTCATAAGGAGATACTCCTAGTGACTCGTTGGGAAGACTTCTGAAAATACACATGATGAGATCAAGTTGCCTATCCCAATCCTTTGAGGTCTCATTACAAAACTTTTTTAGGAGTGCCTTGATAGTCTGATGACTACGCTCAAGGGAACCCTGTGAAGCAGGATGATAGGGGCTGGACAGTACCTGTTTGATGTTGAACTCCTCCAGAGTCCGTTTGAAGAGATCACTGGTGAAGTTGGTGCCACAGTCGCTCTGAATCTCCCTCGGAAATCCATACTGGGTGAAGATCTTCAGTAAATTCTTCACCACTGTAGCAGCCGTAATGTTTTTCACTGGAACTGCTATGGGGAATCTGGTGGTAGGACACAGGATGGTTAAGATATAGGCGTTGCCGGAACTGGTCAGAGGCAAAGGACCAACACAGTCAATAATAAGTCTGTGGAAGGGTTCCTCAGGCACCTGGATGGGTGTCAGTGGTGCTCTGGGGATTGAAACGTTCGGTTTACCTGCCATCTGACACACGTGGCATTGCTTAACTTGTTGCTTGACATCATTAACCATACCTGGCCAGTAGTAGTCTTGACGAATCCCATGGTAAGTCTTGTTAAACCCGTAGTGGGATAGTGCTCCGTGGGCCAGGTGTAGAATCGTGGGCCGCAGGCTGGTAGGAATCACTAGTTGTTCAACGTTTGCCCAATCGTCCTCCTCCTTCAGTTTACTGGGTCTGTATCTGCGATAGAGTAATTCGTTCTCCAAGAAGAACCCAGGAATACTGTCGGATTGAGTCTCAGCCTGAAAGAATAATGGTGTCAAGGTAAGATCCTCCCTCTGTAACTTACGGAACTCCAAAGCGGTGAGATTTAGGGGTAGTTTCGAAGGGTCTTGAGGGACAGCGGTAGTAGTACAGTCAGCTGGCTGCGGTCGTGCTGCTTGAGCACGGGTGGTCACCATAACAGGAGGAGAAACTTCATCACTCTCTTGAACCTTTGCTGGAACATGCTTAAAAATCGGATTATCCAACACAGAGGTACCCACCTGGGGTTTGTCCTTGACGATCAAGTTGGTCGGTTGTAGGTCTTCTGCCAAGTCGTTGCCCAGGAGAAGTTGCACTCCAGGCATGGGAAAAGGCTTTTCCCTGACGGCGACTTGGACTTCACCGGTCACGAAGGGACAATCCAGGTGGACTCTGGCGAGAGGATAAGGAGTAGTAGCAGTAAGGTCCGTGATGAAGACAGTATCTCCTGTGTAGGCGACGTTGGGCACAGCTGATTTCAAGACTATGGATTGAAGAGCCGCTGTGTCTCTCAAGATCTTAAGTCCAAAACGTCCCTCAGAATCTGAACCGTGGGTAGTGATAGTTCCAGGATACAGATGCTTGCTGAAGAGAGAGAGATCATTAACATGAACACCAACATTCATTACAGGCTTACCGGACTTAGGAGGAGTAGGTTTGGGCTTAGTGGATTCGGTGTTACCTTTATATTGGGTCTTACCACATTTTTCTATGGTATGTCCATAGAGTCGACAATACCTACAGTACAGTTGAGAGGTACCTTGATCTGGGCTCACTTTCTCGTAACTGTACCAAGACTTCTTACTGGTAGGTTGTTCTGGTGTCAGCCGGTGGATGAGGCTATAAGTGTCAGCCGACTTCGCGCATTTCACCAAATCGGTCTCTTCCTTATCTGCTAAGTATAAACGGACAGGAGGAGGTACACGCCTCAAGAATTCTTCAACCAGTATGAGGTTGACGAGTTCTGGAAAAGTAGAGACATGTGCTGCCTCCAGCCATTTCATAAAATATCTCCGTTTGGTGTTAGCAAATTCTAAGAAGGTGGTGGTACTTGCCTTTACGTAGTCACGGAATTTTCGTCGATAGCTTTCGGTGGAGAGAAGGTAGGCGTTCAACACAGCTTGCTTCAGGGTTGTGTAGTCGTTTCCAGATGCCAAAGTGCTGAGTGTGACCGCTGCTCTACCTGTTAGATGTACTCGGAGAAGGGTAGCCCATTGGTCGTCAGGCCAACTAAGTTGATTAGCAAGGGTCTCAAAAGTTGTGAAAAAAACATCAACCTCCGTTTCTATGAACGGTGGCATTAACTTACTTGCATGGGAGATCTGAAACTTGGAGGAAGACTAGCTGCAGCTTGTAGGCGTTGAGCTTGGTGTGTAGTGTCCATCGTGAGTTCTCTGTCATGACATTCTAGAGCAAGAGCCGCTTGCTGTTTTTCATGTTCGTGTTGCATCTCTAGTTGTCGTCGTTTTGTTTCAAGTTGTATTTTTTCACGCTCTCTGAATTAGGCCAACTCACGTTCTTGCTGTCCTTGGAGGAGGAGGGCCTCTCTGGCACTTTCCTCTTTCCTCAGGGCGGCCTCTCGCTCCTTGAGGCGGATTTCTCTATCTTGTTGTTCCTTAAGCAAGGCGGCTTCTTCTTTCTTGAGTTGTAGAGCTTCTTTCGCCAGGGCTGCCTCTCGTTCTTGCTCTTCCTTCCTGATGGCAGCCGCTTCCTTTTGTTGTTGTATGGCTGCTTGTTGTTGCTCCTGCTCGATCTTAGCAAGTTCTAGTTTGAGCTTCATTGCTGTCAAATCATGCTTATCTGAAATAGTATATTGTTCGTGAGTATCAGAGTCTATAGTCCCTTCATCCAAAAGGTGATCTAATATCATATTATGTATGGCATATTTGTTGGCTCCATGGGGAACTTCCAGGTGATACTCATGTGCAAGAGTTATCAATTCGACCCTCTTAGCATGACGTAAGTTCCCTATTTCACCTTCTGGATCTGTCTGGAAAGCTTGGATACGAAACATGGTGAAAATAGCAAATAAATGTGAAACGAATATACTGTGATGATATGGTGAATGTCAGAAACAGGAAAACGTGGCAACTGGTACCTATCCTGTGGAATTGTTGACAATTAAAGTTAAGTCAAGATGGTAATTGATTAAGGTCGCAGGAAAACTTGTACCCGGTACTCACTATGGGATGCTAAGGGCAAGAAAATCCTACTAATTAGTTGAAACTAAGTTTCGAAAAAAACAAATGAAACATTAAATGGATTAGGTAGTCCAAGAATGTAGGCATACCTTGCCGAGTCACTATAGAACATAAGCAAGTTTTTCCACTGAAATTAATATGATACTTATAGAATTAGCGAACTTTGTGCTCTGAAAAAATAAAGCTAATTCCCTACCTAAGTAAATATCATCTTTCTGACCGACGAGTAGGGGTGCGAGTGTCAACTGGTGACGAGAACTATTGGCGAGGTCCCAACTCGTCAATAAAAGTCCGTGCGAGAGGAACAATGGCCCTCTTTGTCCTCCTAGAGTCGGATTGCAGAAATTAGGTGCTATTGACCCGGAGACAGACCACAGTACCAGGGTGCCTATATGATAATTTGTCGAAAATATGAGAAATATCTGAGGGACAAAAGGTGTTAAGCACGGGTAATAGCACGGAGGGAGAGACGACCAATTAAGAGTATGACTGCGGCCTACAGTCACCATGTAATCCAAAGTTGTCTCACACTCACCATATGCTACTCCCGGAATGCACAATATACACAGCACCATATGAATAATAAAAGTGATTAGTGTAAATATTGAAAGCAAGGGAATTAAAGCCAAGTACGCTTACCACAATTGCCAATACCTGAGTGAAGCTCCTAGGACAGGCCCCCAAGTATATGTGAGACTCCTAGGACAGGCCCCCAAGTATATGTGATGGTAAAGTAGTGGAGTAAGGTGTTCGGCAGTCCTCCAATGGCAGGTGTCAAAGCCAGGCCACATACACAAAAAAAGGAAAAAAAAGAATGACTGCTTGTCTGGTAGTCTGTGGTAAGGTAAGGGAAGACACACGAAAACACAAAAGATAAACAATGAAATTTAATTACTCTAGAAAACAAATTTAAATAAAGACAATTCCTTGGCTGAACAACGTGCAAGATTAACAAGTGATAAAGAACCAACATAAAAATGAATTACGTTAACAATAAGACAAAAATGAAATACAAGTGAAATATAAAATGGTCAATATAAAAAATGTTGCTGGGAATATATGAGCAAGCTAACAACCGCTATTTGATCACACGAGGTGAATCAACTAGGTGTTCTCAGCTATAGAGCACAAGATATTCTGACAAGGAACAGCTCGGCGACGCCAACGTTGACTTGACGACGTGCGTGAGTGGTGGAGAGCTGGGGTGGCGAGATCCTGAACATCCAATGAGAATGCAGGCAGTCCCACAGCTGGTAGTTTGCTAGTGAAGTGCAGTTGGCGAGGAGTGTGAGGGGGGAAGGGGTGCAGGTGCGTGTGGCTGTCTTGATATACGTTTTTCTACTGTAGAACGTATCTTGAATGTTGAGTATGGAACGTGACGAGAGCAGGAACGAGCAGGCTAAATCTCTTGAAAGAGATTATCGTCACAATATATACTATCTGAACAAGAATTTGATAATATTTTACCTCACACTGTACACCTGATTAATTGACCAGAAAGAGGGTACATACCAGTCTGTTTCCCGCTCACACAACTAGATGATGAATAATGATGATGTATGGTTGACGATGGTACTTCGATGTCGCCTTCCACTTGGTGATTCTCTAAGTGCTAGTAGATTGACGATGTCGGTTCTTCTCTACACAAATCTCTGGAGTCACAGTCACCACCCACATGTGTGTGTGTTCTCACCTATTTGTACTCACCTATTTGTGCTTGCGGGGGTTGAGCTTTGGCTCTTTGGTCCCGCCTCTCAACTGTCAATCAACTGGTGTACAGATTCCTGAGCCTATTGGGCTCTATCATATCTACACTTGAAGCTGTGTATGGAGTCAGCCTCCACCACATCACTTCCTAATGCATTCCATTTGGCAATCACTCTGACACTAAAAAAGTTCTTTCTAATATCTCTGTGGCTCATTTGGGCACTCAGTTTCCACCTGTGTCCCCTTGTGCGTGTGCCCCTTGTGTTAAATAGCCTGTCTTTATCTACCCTATCAATTCCCTTCAGAATCTTAAATGTGGTGATCATGTCCCCCCTAACTCTTCTGTCTTCCAGCGAAGTGAGGTTTAATTCCCGTAGTCTCTCCTCGTAGCTCATACCTCTCAGCTCGGGCACTAGTCTGGTGGCAAACCTTTGAACCTTTTCCAGTTTAGTCTTATCCTTGACTAGATATGGACTCCATGCTGGGGCTGCATACTCCAGGATTGGCCTGACATATGTGGTATACAAAGTTCTGAATGATTCTTTACACAAGTTTCTGAATGCCGTTCGTATGTTGGCCAACCTGGCATATGCCGCTGATGTTATCCTCTTGATATGTGCTGCAGGAGACAGGTCTGGCGTGATATCAACCCCCAAGTCTTTTTCTTTCTCTGATTCCTGAAGAATTTCCTCTCCCAGATGATACCTTGTATCTGGCCTCCTGCTCCCTACACCTATCTTCATTACATTACATTTGGTTGGGTTAAACTCTAACAACCATTTGTTCGACCATTCCTTCAGCTTGTCTAGGTCTTCTTGAAGCCTCAAACAGTCCTCTTCTGTTTTAATCCTTCTCATAATTTTGGCATCGTCCGCAAACATGGAGAGAAATGAATCGATACCCTCCGGGAGATCATTTACATATATCAGAAACAAGATAGGACCGAGTACAGAGCCCTGTGGGACTCCACTGGTGACTTCACGCCAATCGGAGGTCTCACCCCTCACCGTAACTCTCTGCTTCCTATTGCTTAGGTACTCCCTTATCCACTGGAGCACCTTACCAGCTACACCTGCCTGTCTCTCCAGCTTATGTACCAGCCTCTTATGCGGTACTGTGTCAAAGGCTTTCCGACAGTCCAAGAAAATGCAGTCCGCCCAGCCCTCTCTTTCTTGCTTAATCTTTGTCACCTGATCGTAGAATTCTATCAAGCCTGTAAGGCAAGATTTGCCCTCCCTGAACCCATGTTGGCGATTTGTCACGAAGTCTCTTCTCTCCAGATGTGTTACCAGGTTTTTTCTCACGATCTTCTCCATCACCTTGCATGGTATACAAGTCAAGGACACTGGCCTGTAGTTCAGTGCCTCTTGCCTGTCGCCCTTTTTGTATATTGGGACCACATTCGCCGTCTTCCATATTTCTGGTAGGTCTCCCGTCTCCAGTGACTTACTATACACTATGGAGAGTGGCAAGCAAAGTGCCTCTGCACACTATTTCAGTATCCAAGGTGAGATCCCGTCTGGCCCAACAGCCTTCCTAACATCCAGATCCAGCAGGTGTCTCTTTACCTCCTCTCTCGTAATTTCGAACTCTTCCAAGGCCGCCTGATTTACCTCCCTTTCTCCTAGCACAGTGACCTCACCTTGTTCTATTGTGAAGACCTCCTGGAACCTCTTGTTGAGTTCTTCACACACCTCTTTGTCATTCTCTGTATACCTGTCCTCGCCTGTTCTAAGTTTCAATACCTGTTCTTTCACTGTTGTTTTCCTTCTGATGTGACTGTGGAGTAGCTTTGGTTCGGTCTTGGCTTTGTTTGCTATATCATTTTCAAAACTTTTCTCTGCTTCTCTTCTCACCCTGACGTACTCATTCCTGGCTCTCTGGTATCTCTCTCTGCTTTCTGGTGTTCTGTTATTCCGGAAGTTCCTCCATGCCCTTTTGTTCAGTTTCTTTGCTTCCATACATGTTCTATTATACCATGGATTCTTCTGTTGCTTCTCGGATGTGTGTGTGTATGTGTGTGTGTGTGTGTGTTTCACCAACAAGCTCATCAAACGACTCTCTTTCACCTAACCTCTCCAATCCCCATTCCTCCCAATCCCATTACCTCCAACCTCTCACTCGTGTCCCCCGCCCCCCCCCCTTCTCTCTCTCTCTCTCTCCACAAACACTGGCCCTTCCCCCACCCCATCACTCCTCCCCCACGACTCAATTGGCAGTTTCACTAGCGTTATGGAGAACTGTTTCCTGTCATTCTCTCGCTTGTTAAAGACTAAACTAAGAGACTAAACGCCGTGGTGAACGGCCAAGCTTGGCGATCCTGTGTCTCTCTCGCCTAAACAATTGTTATCATATGGAATAAATTTATCTAGAATTCGGGGCGTAGATTCCTTTTTTCTATTCTTAAAATGTTTTCGGGGCTCCTGGCTGAGTAGGTTATTCAGGTCAGAGATGATAATGGTGCAATGGGTGTTGGGTGGTGGTGATGATGTACAGGGTTGTGATGGTGAAGGGTACAGGGTGGTGATGGTGAAGGGTACAGGGTGGTGATGGTGAAGGGTACAGGGTGGTGATGGTGAAGGGTACAGGGTGGTGATGGTGAAGGGTACAGGGTGGTGATGGTGAAGGGTACAGGGTGGTGATGGTGAAGGGTACAGGGTGGTGATGGTGAAGGGTACAGGGTGGTGATGGTGAAGGGTACAGGGTGGTGATGGTGAAGGGTACAGGGTGGTGATGGTGAAGGTACAGGGTGGTGATGGTGAAGGGTACAGGGTGGTGATGGTGAAGGGTACAGGGTGGTGATGGTGAAGGGTACAGGGTGGTGATGGTGAAGGGTACAGGGTGGATGATGGTGATGCTCCCTCATAGTAGCGAGTCACTTCTCGACCTGTTAAGTAACTTCCCGGATTCACCAAACTGTTTTCACAGTTGGTAGATTTTTTTTCATGTTGGTAGATTTGTTGGCACTGCACTCCATGACACGAGCATCACGTGCAGCATCTCCATTCGACGAGCCATATCCAGTATCTTGGTAAGAGAACTTTCATCATCAACAAGTTCTAGAGCTCTTCGACGGAGACGTGTAGATGTGCATGTTTCAATTATTTGCTGTTTGATTTCTTTGTCAACATCAGCAAACTCACAATGGGTTGCTAAACCCTGCAGACGTGTATGGTATTGATCAACAGTTTCATTAGAGAGTTGTTTTGCTCTCCTGAAATGCAAATTTCCATAGCAGTATTTTGCCTTGGTTTGAAATGCTCAGTTAATTTGGCCTTGGCAGTGTCATAATCTTTGGCACCACCAGTATCTTTCAGTGTATCAAAGATATCACAAACTCTATCACCTGCATAATGAAGCAGAAAGGCACGCTTTCTTTCAGCACTTTTGATGTCAGAAACTATCAACAAATTTTCAAACCTTTTAAGCCATTTGACCCACCTCTGTGACAGGTTTGTCTGGTCACAGTCAGGATCAAATGCAGGAAACTAAGGTATATTTGCCATTTTTACTGAATAAATTTAAACTTATCACTTAAAATGTTCCTCAGAATATATAACACTTACTGCACTGTATATGTTATTTAAGAATTCACTGTAATTACTTTAATTTTGCAAAGCACACAAGCATTTTAATGCAAAAGTTCACAACAGTGCACAACACAGCAGCAACTGACTTCTTACCTAGCCCTTGTGTACATGTGTTGTTACTCCAACTCACAGCAGCACAGCAGTTGTTAGCAGTTGGTACAACAGTTGTCAGCAGTTGGTACAGCAGTAGGCAGCAGTTGGTTCACAGCGTGAAGAATTTTGTAGCACGGAGCGTCGTTTCGTAACCAAAACATTGGGTTTTGTACACTGCATCAAAGCGTCGTTTCGTACACAGCGTCGGCAGATTCCTCTCACAGCAACAATCAGCACAGCTTGGGTAGCACACAGCATTGGCCAGCACACAGCAACGGCCAGCACACAGCAACGATCAGCACACAGCAACAGTCAGCACACAGCATGGGGTTGCATAAAGCATCGGGTATGGTGCTCACAGAAAGCTTCTCCCTCCTCTGAGCGAGACAGCATGCTCCTTCCTTGTGTTTTGTTGAACAAAATACCTGCGTTCCCAGTTCATCCTCGTCGCCAGTGTGGTGTCTGTGTATAACTGAGATAGTCTTGGTAGTAAGGTTGATGTAAAGTCATTCCTGGTTACTGACTTTAATACTTAAATAATTACATGATAGAGTAGCTCCCAAGCTTGGCAGGCGTCCTGTGCGCTGTTGTTTACCTTCTCTCTCTAGTGGCGTCCAGCCGCCGCACATAGAAAACGGATGGTACCATTTTCTGTGAACATGACACTGCCGTCCACACACATTGGTCCTCTGACAGTCCTGGACATAAGCTGCCCTGCAGCCTATTCTACTACTAAAGTGTTAATGTCCTATTGCCACATATATAAGTGAATATTATGGTCTACCTAGCCTACTCACACAAAGGAGGGTAATGGAGGGAAAATGATCTACCTTAACATTCCTGGCTCACGACGCATGTCCCTTGATGGTGTGAGGTTCCCACGCTTCCTGAGTCGATCCTTGGCGATCCAGGACATTCCCACAGGTCCTCAGGTGTCATGAAGCCTTCGCGTCGTCGCCGTTCCAATCCCTGAGATTCAGCTATCCCAATCCTGGTTCACCAATGGGCGCTGAGCTAATCGCTATATTCACACACTCGTCCCTTCCACAAGGGCTGCTCCTCGTCGTAGGAACGGTGTCGTCCTCCAACACCCTCAGTGGATGTGACCCGGTCACAGATAGGTCTGCCCGCCACACCTTCCAGGCCCTCAACGTCTGGCGTCGCCGCCAACAATTTTCCAAGTTTGGCACTTCTCTGCTCACTCAGCTTGGTTCCTTTTGCTTCCCAGAAGCGCGGGGCCTCCTATACATAAGGTGGGCTGCGATGGCTAGCTCTAATCCACTGAGAAAGGCCTGTAGAGCCTCCAATCCTCGAGAGCTGACCGAGATGCGTCCTATCGCTTCCACTGTCAGGCCAACTCTGACGTTGGCGCCGCCCGGGCACTCGGTGACGTCACGGCGGGCTCTGATTGGTTGCCCGTGACCCAAGCCACCCAATCTGCACACGGCTAGCGTCCATTCCAAAACATCATATCTGCAGTAGGGGATACTCTTTCATTTATATCGGGGCACCAATTTCCCCTTACTTACAACTTATAATGTAACCTTTCTCCCTTAACTGGTGGCCGATCTGGTTGCCACACATACCAACAGACTTCCCTGTACCTCAGAGAAACAGGAGGGAGCGTCGATATGACTCTTAAAGCAGGCAAACGAAATAGATAGGAGAGGGCACCGAAACATATGTTATAGTAGCCTGGTGTAGTGGCATGGTTTAGTGGTGTGTAGTAGCCTGGTGTAGTGGTGTGGTGTAGTAGCCTGGTGTAGTGGTGTGGTGTAGTAGCCTGGTGTAGTAGCAAGGTGTAGTAGCATGGTGTAGTGGCATGGTGTAGTGGCCTGGTGTAGTGGTGTGGTGTAGCAGCCTGGTGTAGTAGCCTGGTGTAGTAGCATGGTGTAGTGGCGTGGTGTAGTGGAGTGGTGTAGTAGCCTGGTATAGTGTCGTGGCATGGTGTAGTGGCGTGGTGTGGTGTCGTGGCATGGTGTAGTGGCGTGGTGTGGTGTAGTAGCCTGGTGTAGTGGCGTTATGTAGTAGCCTGGTGTAGTCTATTGTAGTGGTGTGGTGTAGTAGCCTGGTGTAGTTGCGTGGTGTAGTGGAATGTAATAGTCTGGAATAGTGGTGTGCTGAAGTACCATGGTGTAGTAGCCTGGAGTAGTGGCATGGTGTAGTGGCATGGTGTAATGTAGTGGCGTGGTATAGTGGCATGGTGTAGTAGCCTGCTGTAGTAGCCCCGGTGTAGTATCCTGGTGTTGTGGCATGGTGTAGTAGCCTGATGTAGTGATGTGGTGTAGTAGCCTGGTATAGTGGCGTGTAGTAGTGTAGTGTAGTGGTGTGCAGTGGCGTGGTGTAGTAGCCTGGTGGTAGTTGCGTGGTGTAGTGGCATGGTGTAGTTGTGTGGTGTAGTAGTCTAGTGTAGTGGCATGGTGAAGTAGCCTGATGTAGTAGTCGGGTGTAGTGGTAGGGTGTAGTAGCCTGGTGTAGTAGCGTGGTGTAGTAGCCTGGTGTAGTGGCATGGTGTAGTGGCCTTGTGTAGTGGTGTGCTGTAGTGGTGTGGTGTAGTACCTGGTGTAGTGGCATGGTGTCGTGTGTTTAGTGCGTGGTATAGTGGTGTGGTGTAGTAGCCTGGTGTAGTGGCGTGGTGTAGTAGCCTGGTGTAGTAGTCTTGGTGTAATGGTGTGTAGTAGCCTGGTGTAGTAGTGTTTGTAGTAGCCTGGTGTAGTGGGCATTGGTGTAGTGGCATGTAGTAGCCTGGAATAGTGACATTCTTGTATTACCATGTGTAGTAGCCTGGTGTAGTGGCGTGGTATAGTGGCGTGGTGTAGTGTAGTGGCATGGTGTATGTTACCACCCTTAGACTTAATAAGGTTCTTCTCTCCGCAGTGTAAAGAAATGATATTAATCGGCCTTTGCCAACATATGTCTAGGGGGATATAGATACATCACTGCATAAAATGGAGAACAATATATTTACGCTAAGGGGGACTAACCTAGCATTTAAATGGTAAATATATTAGCCAGAAATATTCTTTAGCATGCAATATCAACAAATAAAAATCCTTATCGAGCAATGAGCAATATCACCAGCACAT
>WNGS01054258.1:0-10619 GCA_020271785.1 Procambarus virginalis
ATTCAACACCAAGACACGAAAAGATGAAGATTCATGCTCACCCAGGATGACTCAAACACCTTGTAATGCACCCAATAATGAAAGTTGCACTGAACTCAAACGAGACAGGGTCCATTATCAAGGCAAAATATGGGTCACGTAGGAGGGAAGCCGCAATGGCCTTCGCCGACAATGCTCCTTAGGGCAGGATAGACGGGAAGCAGGCACAAGCCCTCCAGAGGCAGACCAAAGTACACGGGGAATGGGAACCGAACGTCGGGGAAGGAGGCTATCCACATCAATCTTGTACCACGGGAGGGGTAGGGTAAGGAAAGCACCTCCCCTTGTAACAACAAACCCCGTGCCATGGGTACCAACACCCAAAGCGGAGGGTCAAGCACAGGGCCCAAGATCCGCCCCAAATCAACTCCTTTTCCCGTCTGCCTGGGATCTTCTACGTCAGGACCCGGGGACGAGAGCCGAGCCTCCCAAACCCTCTGCCCCTGTAACCCCCCCCCCCCCCAGGAAAAAGCAGAAGTCCAAAGCCAGGAAAGGCTGCAATACGAAATGGGGGCCCGCTGGTCGCATGACCCAGAAGCCCCGGCAGGAGAAGCCGGCTCAAATGCCTCCGTCCCTGACCCGGATGGGGCAGCCCCCAAAACTGCCAGAGTCCCAGAAGCAGGCACAACAACAGGGGAAGGACCAGGGGAACACCGACGACACCAAAGTCCAAAGTAAACTAACGACCCCAAGGTCCGGATTCCTCCATACCCCAAACGGGGCAGCTGTAGAGGCATCCGGACAACGGCAAACCACCCTAGTGCGCTGCAGCAACCTAAACCTTGCGTGCAACGCCGATGCTGCCTGCACCTGATCAACAGTATGTGATCAGACTGGTGGAAGGGTTGGAATTGGAACCACATGCATGGAACACCACTCGGAAGACTCTGGGTCAAAGGTGTTGTTGACCTAACAGGCAGCATGACGGGAGGCAAAACAGTGAGTGTCACCCTGAGGACAACCGAGGGGACAGAGCAACCGTCGAACTCCCACAGAGCGGAGATGGTGACCCAGAGGACGCATCCTATTTGGAGCCATGAGCCCCAGTGGGGTTTTATAGAGCTCCTTAGGTTTCCACCTGCTCAAGGGAAACCCAGGCAGGGCATTGCTAACCGGCAACCCAAACTACCAAGAAAACTGGTAAAGCTGAACCCCTGCGATGAGTGCAAGCACGGGGGTACCTGGTGGAGGGCCACCCAGAATAGACACGAGGGTGGAACTATGATTACGGGGGCAGACCCCCACCAAGTAAAAAAATAGAATAAAAGAAAGAACCCTGCAAAAGTACGTCTCCAGGGGGAACACAGAACCAGCCGCTATGTATTATTAGACAAGCTGCACAGTACCTTGCACCCCTATCAGTTGACAAACTACCTCCTACCCAAGGTCAAACAGGCAGCAAGAAAACCCTAACTGATCCCCAAGGGACGGGCAATCCACCGACCAACACAAGACCCGTACGGAGGGAGTATCCCTGAACGGCATTGATATAGAAAAGAACCCCGAGCCGCATGGCCAGTACTTACAGGGCACCTAAGGAAGATGGCCCTAGGCACATGCAGCCACAGTACTTTTTGAATTACTCCTGGCTCGCACACAACACAGCAGAACAACCCTGCAAGGCACAGCACTGCTCAGAATCAGGATCCAGAGTTGAACGACCACCATGCAACACATCAGCCTCAGAACTGAGGTTGGATGGTCGGCGCAAGGGGTCTGGGGGCCCCCCCTGCCCCCTTTCCTGGAAAGGGGGGGAGTTGTGTATTCAGACAGCATGGCTGTGGGAGTGATGTCATGCTTGTTTTCTTGTTTTCAGATTGAGGAGTTCTGCTTAGTAGTTAGGTTTTCGGTAGCAATGTTTCACCAGTTGGGGGTCTGTTTTGGGATGCCTACCTTTCTGCGTGCCTAACCCAGACACAGAATGGCAGATATAGAATGCTTCGAACCACATGGGGGTTCCTATAGTCCATTGCTCATCATGCCTCTCTGAGGTGTCCAGGTTCTGGGTCATTTGTCCCCAGTAGGGTAGAACTCCAATCGAATTGACTGACGCCACGGTCTAATACGCACATATTGGTCCCGGTATAGCTTCAGGGAGTCAGAGGGTTCTCCACAGAAAAGTATAACAAATTAACAAACAAATGCAGTATCCTTAATACGTACTCTGTTCGACCATTTCTTCAACCTGTTTGATGCAATTTTTCTGGCTCTCTGAGATCACCTCGTGAGAACTCTCATTCTCCACCAGTTCTTGCAAAGCTTCACTACTCATCTGTGATAAAATAACAAGATTAACATTAACTTGCCTCATAAAGATTATAAGCAGAATTCACCCCTGTTTCTCTGGTTGAATTTTACAGCTAAAGTCACTAATGTACAAAAACTGGTGAATATATGCAATTAAAATGGCAAAATTGCTGAAATAACAATGCCTTAACCTTAGCCTAAGTGAAGTTCAGCAGACTGGTTAGGTTAATCTACATGATACAGTATTACCTTTTTGTTACAGTGCATAATATAGGTCTGGAAAATTAAATTAAGTCAAGAACTAATGCAATGGGTAAAACTTAAGGTATTTAATTCTGTTCTTTTATGCTTTGGAAAACCATGTTCTATTATAAAAATATGCAATTAACATATTTCATTAACTTATTATAGCACAGTACTGTACTATATTTGCACAAATGTAAGTAACACTATACATATTTGTTTGTCCTCTTGAACACAACCAGACCCTATCTAATGATGTGTTATTATTTTTCTGAGCAAGGATCCCCTCAGTAACTCCAGTAAGCCATAGCACTGGGTCCACCGGAACCATGCAAGGCACTGAATGACACTGACCCATACTGCATAGAAGAAGGCACTGTACCTTAATTTATGAACAAGAAAATATATCAAAGCACTCAACACCTCTTCAAATAATGCTCATTGAAATCTTCAACAGCCAAAATGTTTATTGAATTTAAATCAAGTAATTACCACTTACACCGACCAGCCCTAGATGACAGCGCCAGCTAGGACTACCGAGCTGTAGGAGGTGGCTATCTGTACTTTGTGTCTGGCATCCATTGTGTTACACAAATTTAAAGATACTGATCAAGTGAAAGATCAATATTGTTGAATCTTGGACTCTATGCAGGGTGATACATGTTTTAAATGTTCACTGAATGTATAGTGTCTGTTATTTTGCCTGCCACTGAACTTTACCAACTGCTTCAATTTAGTTGCTGTGTTCTCTTCCCTGGTGCTGATTGTGATCCAACAGAGTTGCAGTATCTCCTTTGAGGCTGCTCAGAATCCTTCAGGCTGAACCAACACTTTTTGAGTCAGGCCTTAATCTTAACAGTGCTTTGGAATTAATGTATGTTGCAGAACTAAGGCCTTTGTAGTAGGGTTTAATTACAGACTACTGTATTGTATTATTTTGAGCAAGGTGCCTCTTAAGTTGTTTATATGCCATCCATTTTGGACGCGTTTACATTTTTGTATTTTATGAACTTTTGGCTTATTTATGCATCAATGTACATTCCAAGCATTTTAGCTTCATTCTGTGCTAAATATATGGTTGGAAAGTTAAGTAAGCATTCAACTTTAATGTTAAAATAGGTGCTTTAACAAGCAGAACAGAAAAATGGACTTAAATTTGATTTAAAATAATTGTGATTTGCATTGGAAAGTGGTTATTCAATTCTACAAGTCGCTGGTGCATCCCATCGGATCAACTATATCCAAGCACATAAACACCACCTTCAAAAGGACATACAGTACTGTACTTACATCCTGATCTTAGAGAAAGATCAGCAGTCTCGGGTTGGGTCTAAATTATTATTTCAGAAGTCTTAGGTTCAGAGCTTCTTTTTGTCAGTGATTTTTCTCACATGTGATCTCTTGAGCACCATCTATTGATGGTTGTGTAATAAACTGAAAGATTGACTGGAGAGTTTAGAGTTACAGTATCTTGAATTAAATTTTTTTCCTTCTGATATTTGGATTCAGAAAAACCAGCATTTAGTTGTCAATCAGGTTTGAACACTTCTTTGCTTTCAATATCCTGTTCAATACTTCTTGTAACCTGATTATTATAAGTATAGTATACATCAGAAATAACATGGTTAGAACTGAAAATACAGAGCCTAATAGACCTATGGCCAATTACCATAGGAGAGGCCAGACACACGGAGACTGGGCATGTCTGGATACTAACATCTGACACTCCATGTTCTGTGCCATACAACATGGAAACCAGTGAGTTTTAAGATCTGATTTACATATAGAATGTAGCATGGTATTTCTTTTTAGATTAGTGACCTTCCCAGGTGATCTGTAGAGTTAATTTTCCCTTCCAGAGACACAGATGGTACGTCATATTCTGCACTGATAGCTTGACACATCATCTTACACCTCAAGCCATCCTCCTGTTTAGAGAAGTCATTTTTGTAGTTATGTGCACCATACTACAAAGATTGACATACTAAGCAATTATACAGTAGAATTTTTACTATTCACTTTATAGTAAAAAAAATGAAGCTAAAACAAACTTATATATTCCTAGGCCAAGTATAGCACACACATGTACTATATTAGGCATAGAAAGGTTAGGTTAGGTTAGTTTGTCTTTGCAATATAAGTAGAAAATAGTTTTCCGGGTCATCCAAATTCAATAGTACCTATTTCTACTTTTGTAAGTGTCGTAGGTTGGTATATGTACTATGGTCCTCATTGTATGTATTTATTTATTTATTTATTTATTTATATACAAGAAGGTACATTGGGTTTATGAGAGTACAGAGACTTGAAGTTTTACATTCTTGTAAAGCCACTAGCATGCATCATTCATCCTTCCTATAAGTACAATAAAAACAGGAAGATGGGTTGTACATCTAGTGCTGTATTACCTTTCCTAGGTATTGACCTGTCTGTCAGCCTAAACTTCACGATCCTACAGCTTCCCAAGTGGAATAAATTTTGGTTATATTAGCACAGCATTGGCAGTCAACTTGCCACAGCAACTTTAATTTCCAACAGAAAATAGATTTTTCATCATACAGGTCTTTTATTAATAATTTCATTTCATTTAATTGTATTTATTTATATACAAGATGTACACTGGGTTTGTGAGAATACATAACATTGGGCTTTGCAAGAATATACAAGCACCAATGTTATGTACTCTCACAAACCCAATGTACTTCTTGTATATAAATAAATAAAATGAAATAATTTAAATAAGAGCTGTAGATAAAGGGACAGTAGCCCAGGGACGACCAACTCCATAAAATTACATTCAACTAAAATACTATGGCCTAGTTCCTGGTCTCCAAACTTGCCACAATTACCCACAGGGTGGGTCTGAAATATCATAAATGACCCTAAATAATAGATTTAGATTTTTTATTAGGTAAAGGTACATACATTGTGTACATATATTGATTGGTAATCTATGTTCTGGGGCTGTACAAGTGTTTTAGTACCATTTTCAAGCCGAGTACATGGATTACATTATCCTGTATCCATCATGTAGTGCTCCGCTGATAAGTTTCTCTGGTAATGACTTCATCGTCTCTTCCAGTTAAGGATCTTTACTATTTTGGAATTGTTAGGTAAGGCTATACTGTATAGTCTATCCAAAAGTCAGGTTAGGCTACATAGACTATATGAAGGTTGGCTTAGGCCTTAAGCCACTAAACGCTGTGTGTGTTAGAGGCTTTGCTTGAATGTAAAATACCAGTCTCATGTATCTGAACCATTTTACCTTGCAAATAAATAAAAAATAATAATAATAATAATAATAATAATAATATACTGTAATAATAATAATAATAATAGGCTATATAAATAAAAATAAATAAATATGGTTATTCAGGAAAGGTACATACATAGAGAGATTTTACATAAGTGGATCAATTTATAGAAGAGCTAGTACATACAATGCCTAAAGCCACTATTACGCAATGCGTTTCGGGCAAGAAAACATTAATATCTAAAACTTAATACTAATTGGACAAAAAGAATAAAATGGTTTGAGAACAGATACAAATAAAGGTACAAAAAAAAGGGGGGAACATGACTGAAAGCAGCACAAATACAATATGTAGACAAACAGCGTTGAATAAAAAAAAAAATAAGACATGGGTTGACAATAGAGGGTAAGGTAGGTTACAGGGAGTTTATCAGGTAATGTTTAGTTTTAATCTTAAACTGGTTGAGAGAGGTACAGTCTTTAACATGGTTGGGAAGGTCATTCCCAACATATGAAGATTGGCTTAGACTAGGAGAGTTCTTAAAACTTACCTTGAAACAGTAGTGTGGTTATGATATAAGAAAGTTTGTCCAGATTTACTACTCCAAAGTTATGAGGATATATTAAGTCTGACGTAGTACTGTCTTCAGGCTGCTGGTCGCCCTTCACACGAACACTATATGTCCCACAATACACCAGGATCAGAAATGTCTGAAATGACTGCAATGTCTTCCTGGTGATATATTGCCTCCATACACACAGGTCTGGGCTTGTCTCAAGGCTTGGTGGGGTGTGTGGGAGCATTTACGTGAGGGAGGGTGCGCGTGCCAGAACACACGAGGTAAGGGAGCAGACTGGTGTAGGTGAGGGACGGGCTGCTGGGGGAGCAGACACACCCTGGTCGTGAACAGAACCCGTCCGTCTGTCTGTCCCCCGTCGTGTTGGTGTCGCTCCCTCCCCCTGGCAACGGTACGCCTCCCCCCTGTTCCTGGTAATGGTAAGCCTCCCCGTCCCTGGCAACGGTACACCTCCCCCCTGTCTCTGGTAATGGTATGCCTCCCCCGTGTCTCTGCTAATGGTGCGGATCCTCCCTGCCACGGGTAATGGTACGCCTCCCCCCTGTTCCTGGCAACGGTACGCCTCCCCCCTGTCCCTGGTAATGGTACGCCTCCCCGTCCCTGGCAACGGTACGCCTCTTCCCTGTCCCTGGCAACGGTACGCCTCCCCCTGTCCCTGGCAACGGTACTCCTCCTCCCTGCCACGGGTAATGGTACGCCTCCCCCATGCCGCTGGTAATGTACGTAGGTCGGGATTTGCTCTCCAGTTCATTGTTTCATATATATAGAGTACACTTTAGAGGATGTGCATTGACAATATAAATCTAACATATTCAAAGACTTAAGGGGCAGTGTTGTCTGGGACTTGAGATATAAATATCCTAGCCTTTAATATGTAAATTTTTTTCAGAGAGGTGGCGAAAATAGGTCTTTCAATTAGTTACTCCTATGTCCAACATGCTGCGACTTACACAATATTTATAATGTTTTAACCCAAGATAATGCCACAAACGTATATATCCCCCAATTACGTTGCTGCAGTTGCATGAGAGTTGCGGTATAAACGTATACTGTATGTGGAGTTACACGTATATGTCATGAAGTACAGTCGGGCTCGTTCTCGTCGCACAATCGAGAAATTCCGGGTCCGAATCCTGAGCAGGACAGAAATGGTTGGGCACATTTCCTTTCACCTAATGCCTCTGTTCACCTAGAAAGAAGAGAAACCAAAGATCCTGAACCGACGCCCACCCAGGCGGAGTGGGGCCGTTCGCAAAACGCAGTTGCATGATGGCTCTCCGCTCGACTATGTAACCAGATACAAATACCTTGGTCTTGAAGTTCCACCGGATACCGCACTGTTGTAGCCAGACTGGGTCGCCAATTTAGAGAGAGGCTCCGTGCTCAAGGCTGTGGCAGGCTACCATCCAGCTATGGCGCAAATGTGAGATTGTCAAAATGAAGTATCTCTCATATATTAGGTCAATGATGGATTATGCTGCACCCATGCTTGCTCTAGGGCCTGAGAGAATGCTTGGAGGGCTGGAGAAGATGCAAAACGAGCCATGCGGATTATCCTCGGATGCCCCCCTACAACTAAATTACTAAACAAGAGGAAGGAACTGAATATCCCCTTTCATGTGTAGTGATCGTATCACTGAAATTAATGCTTTTATTGGTATCAAGATGCTTAGGCTAACCCACCCTAACCCCTGCACTGAAGCCCTCCAAGCCTTCTTCCTTGAAGGTCGGCATCCCTCCAAATGGATTACCGTACTGCCAATGTTGCTCAGAATGTATAACCTTCATCACCCCCACCAAGAGCGACAACACCAACACTTTCCTGCCCCATGGGAGATCACTCCTTTCCAAATTACTGTTCCCCCTTTCCCACCCAAGAAGCTGATTAAAGAACAGGCCTGGCTTCGACAAGAAGCAAAGTACAAATGGCTTAAGCCAAATGGAGTGACTTTAATCAGAGAGCGATCCCTTTCCCAGATTATTTAAACCAATGGATCCTTGCAATCAGTCCTATGGTGCAGCGGGAAGTGCAGTTGTTGTGACATGGAGGACAGATGGTTCCATCTCCCATGAGGGTGGAGCGAGACTAAGTAACGGGGCCCTCCGACTCTTCAAACAGAATTGGTTGCCATAATCCCTGCATCAAGCGCGTATATGAATCCAAAGCTGGACACGCTAATTGTAAGTGATTTCTTGTCATCCTTGACTGCCCCTCAGCTCCCCAAGGCATAACTGTGACGTGCATTGACTCTGCGTATGAGCTATCACCAGAATATAGTGAACTAATCAAGTGTGGATGGAGGTCAGAGTTTGTCTCCTGTGGATTCCCTCCCATATTGGTCTCCCAGAATGCAGATAGACATGAGAGCTAGCCAAGACTTGTTTGCTCGTTAAAGAGGGAATTGATTACCAATTGGACTGCCTCTGAGCAGCTGAGGGCAGTAATATCCCAAGAACATCAACTAAATGTCGGAGGCTTGATAGGCACAAAGTGCAATCTACACTAGTTATTTCATCTATCATCATTCTATTAGGCATGAAGAACCGCACGTCTATGGGTCATCCATAATGTAGCAGACTTCTAGAAGTTACCACTGTTATGCTTAGGCTCGGCTACAATTACTACTGGGAATTTGTAACAGCAGAGCTGATGAGATTTGGACTAAATGTAAACTCTCTATTAGTCAGCAGAACTATTCGAATACTTTGCGTCATTATATCAGGATGTGAAAAAATTGCGGGAAATTCGAGATAACACCATCAATAGCGTCCAAAAAATGTGTAAGAGTACTTCATTCCCCAATAAGTGTGCCAGAAATTTAGCGACGATCCAAAATTTGCTTACCTGTCGGTACATGCATGACACATTGACTGTAAAGCTGCGTCCCAGTTGGGTGGGTGTGCAGCAAAAGACTAGTAACGTGTGACTCACCATGAGTAAAGTGACTTGTATATGAATTGTGAGCCTCTTGTTCAATTCACTTGTGACACTCTTTGTGTCACTTGTGAAACAAAGATACTGATTTGGTGATTTGTGTGGTGATTAGATAGGTATGGTATGTAATATGTGGTGTATCGTATATATATATATTACATGTATGTAGACGGGTGTGTACATTGATCTCCACAACACTTGAAATTTTGTACTACCGTGTTAAACATTGTTATTTGCTTAGCTCAAACAAACACAGAGGGTAATCATTCCTCTAAACGATTATGTGCCTTGTATCCTTTCACCATCGCCCACGGATGGGGGGGGTGCAAAATAAAGAAAAGAATAATAATCCCATACTGTAGGAGGTTTTGGCTGCATCTTTGCAGTACTGGCATCTACTCACCATGTTACACGCTTCTTTTATATTGTGGTAAAGCAGTTGCTCTGTAAACATAGTTAATAAATTAAGGTCCCCCCACACTCCTGGGTTTTCTCCCGATCAGATATATTATAATGAATAATCATTATAATGATAAAGTATTAAATCAATTACAATTAATAGTTACATCTATAGTTAGTAATGAAAGTTGCCATTATTTGATTTACACTAATTACAAGTCATTGTTTTAACCATATTTATTAGTATCTGCAGGCTATCACTTGGGGGTTCCGGAGGAGACCCCCCATCCCGTGAGTGCCGCGGTGCGGAACCCCCAACTTGAAGGGCGAGCAGGGCGGTGGCGCTGTAATAGGAATTGACTACACCACTGTGGCTGTAACACGCGCCCTGACAGGTTCCCCTGACTGAAAGTTATTAAACCGGGTTTACTAGACGAATAAAGTACGTTATATTCCTCAGAGAACTCTCTTGTCTAAATTAATGTTCAGCTTATCCAAAACGTTAATAAATTAATTTCTGCAATGTTCCCCCCCCCTTTTTTTCCTCCCTAGTCAATTCAACTTTAACTCAACTAGTACTGTTTATAGAGGACGTTAGTTGAAGTAGTGGGGTTTCCCCCCCAAACACTTGCCCGACAACGCTGTGAGTATTAGTGGTTTAGGTATTGCATGTACTAGATCTATCTATAAATCCAACTGTAGTTTTGTAGCTCATTTTCTATGTATGTATTTTACTTGAATAAACATTTAAATTTGATTTGATTTTGAATAATCATTGTGTCGGGGGGGACAGGAGCCAGAGTGTATTCAAACACGGTGGTGACGTCTATCCCGGTATCCCCTCACCCCTCCCAGGTCGAATTACTGACCCGCGTCAGGATGCAACCCAACAACAAGCTGACTAACTCCTGAGTACCCTACTGAC
>WNGS01054265.1:0-16246 GCA_020271785.1 Procambarus virginalis
GTTGACAATATAGGGGTAAGGTAGGTTACAGGGAATTTATTAGGTAGTGCTTCGTTTTTATCTTAAATGGTTGAGAAGTCAGTTCTTTAACATGGTTGGGAAGGTCATGCCACATTCTGGGTCCCTTGATTGTAGAGCATTTCTAGTCTGATTAAGTCGTACTCTTGGAATATCAAAACTGTATTTGTTTCTGGTGTGGTGCTCATGGTTCTGTTACAACCTTCAATGAAGCTTTTAAGGTCAGGATTGGATTACAGTTCAGCGTTTTATATATGTATAATACATATGAGGGAATGTGCAGTGACTTAATGTCTAACATATTCAGAGATTTGAGTAGGGGCTGGGGGCTGGGTCCCAAACCTGCACACAGAATAACATCACATGAGACCAGAAGACATGGCAGGATGTGCAGAATCCCCCGTTGAAAAGCAGAGGTGCAACAGGTACTCTGAGAGAGAACTCTATCACATCAGAGGCCCGAGACTGTTCAAACTCTTCCGCTACACATAAGGGGCATAACTGGCCGACCCCTCACAGTATTCAAGAGAGAACTGGATAAGCACCTCCAAAGAATACTGATCAACCAGGCTGTGACTCATACGTGGCTGCGAGCAGCCGCGTCTAAAAGCCTGGTTGAACAGTCCAGCAACCAGGAGGCCTGGTCGACGACCGGGCCACGGGAACGCTGAGCCCCGGAAGCACCTCAAGGTAACCTCAAGGTAGGGGTACCGAGTGATGTCTGGGGCCAGAGTTGGATATTGACCTAATAGCAGTAGTTAGTTAGCAGTAGTGACCTAATGTAGTTCACGCTGCTCCTCCTGCTTTTAATGCTGCTGGTGTCTACTCTACTTTGACTTGTCCTCTCCAATACTTTGGTGTACTTTGGCCAGAACACTTTCCAGTGCACTTTGGCCAGTATACTTTCCAGTGTACTGGCCGTACACTGGAAAGGTACGCACCGTCTTCTGTCATGTGAGGGATTCTAATCACCCTATTGATTGGTCTTCCTCCAAAATAATCTTTCCTGCCTCTACTCTACACAGACGCCGTCTCGTTGAATCGGCTCTAATACACAATGTACCCAACATGAACTTGAGTCCTGGCTTTGTTTCTGTAGACTCTACCCTTTCACAGTATATACTCAAATGCTCTAATCTTTCTAACAAACGTGACTTAACATAAGCCTACCCTTCCATTTATCTTTCTTTCTCTCTTCTCATTTTTCTGTTCATTGTCTTCTGCGTTCCCTTACTATCCTCTTCTTATTCCTATTACTATCTCCTTCTCATTCGGTGGTTATAATAGGAGCTGCCTCGTATGGGCCAATAGGCCCTCTGTAGTTCTTATTCCTAATACTATCCTCTCTACTACACCTTACTTTGCTCCTCACCTCTCTCTTGCCTATTTATCCTATTTATTGCCTGTCTCCTATTATCCTATTTATTGCCTGTCTCCTATTATCCTATTTATTGCCTATTTATTGCCTGTCTCCTGTTATCGCATCCTTCAGCTTAAGCTGAAGGATGCGTTTGAGCAGAATTCTGTGTTGCGTTTCACTTACGAGATGGAGAAGGATGGGAAACTACCCTTTCTAGATGTAACAGTCATGGAAAGGAGCGGAGGTTTCCACACTGCAGTCTACACTAAGGAAACAAACATAGGAATGTGCCTCAATGCCAACAGTGACTGCCCAGACAGGTACAAGAGGAGTGTTGTTAACGCTTATGTCGACCGTGCTCTCAGCCACAGCTCAGGATGGAAGCAAGTCGATGAAGAACTCTGTAGGATAAGGCAGGTCCTAGTCAACAACGGCTTCTCCAATGGTTTCGTTGAAGACATCATAAGAAGGAAAGTGAAACGCCATGCAACCTCTGAAGAGACAACTAACACAACACCTGTAACCCCTATTAGACTATTTTACAGGAACTTCTTTTCCACAGCTCATAAAACGGAGGAAAGGGTCCTGAAAGATATTGTTAATAGAAACGTTATCCCTACAGACAAAAATCAGAAGATACAATTGACGATTTACTATAAAAACAAGAAAACTGCCAACCTACTCATGAGAAACTCTCCAGACACAAAGCAGAACGCTTTGAAAGAGACCAATGTCGTCTATGCTTTCAAATGCCCACTTGGGGAATGTAAGCCTCAAAGAACTCAGTATATAGGCAAGACAACATCTCTTTCCAGGCGATTAACGATGCATAAGCAACAGGGCTCTATCAAGGAACATATAATCTCTTCCCACAACCAGACCATCACCAGAGAAGTCCTAACAAAAAACACGGAAATCATCGATAGATACAGCGATAGCAGGCGGCTTGATATCTGCGAGCTGGCACTACACATTAAGAAGTCAACACCAGCAATCAACAGCCAAATAATGCACAACTATATTCTACCCACTTCAAGACTCCGCTCCAATATAGAAGCATCAAGAAATATGGGCCAATAGGCCCTCTGCAGTTACTTCCATTCTTACCTTCAATTTACCCAATTAATACCCATTGTTTCGTGTTCTGTCCTGTGTTGAAAGTTTTGTTCACCTCATCCAAAACTGTTGTAACATCACCTCACCCAAAATGCGGGTATAAAATAAAATGAAAGCTGTTTAAATCATAGCATAGTTTAGTGTTTCCAGGTTATAGTTGTGCGTGTGTGTAAACTAAAAGTATTTGAAAATATAATAAGTTATTACGAAATGCATTCAAGTGTCACGTCAGACTAGAAATAAAAATGAATTTTGGAGAATTGATTTTTCAATTACCATCAACAGTGAAAAGAAACATAAGAAATATTGAGAAAATTCGTGTTAGAATTATTAATCTTACTTTTTCGGTCATATTTTATATATATATATATATATATATATATATATATATATATATATATTAAACTATAGAACACTTTCCCACCAGGAGACTCGAACCCTAGCCAGCACAGAAGCCTTCCAGCCACTGGCATGACAGGTAACGCCTTAACCCACTACACCACGCTCAGACCCTTAAAAGAGATGGTAATTTTGGGGCATTTCAACACCTCAACCAACATCTCCCAAGAGCACCAGAGCCAGTGAGGGGTCAAATTTACGTTTTTTCATCAAGTTCCTGTTGAATATGGGAAGACACTGTGTCTATGCAATGCCCAACTTGCCTAAACACGCAAGAGTAGTTATTAAACTATAGAACACTTTCCCACCAGGAGACTCGAACCCTAGCCAGCACAGAAGCCTTCCAGCCACCGGCATGACAGGTAACGCCTTAACCCACTACACCACGCTCAGACCCTTTAAAGAGATGGTAATTTCGGGGCATTTCAACACCTCAACCAACATCTCCCAAGAGCACCAGAGCCAGTGAGGGGTCAAATTTACGTTTTTTCATCAAGTCCCTGTTGAATATGGGAAGACACTGTGTCTATGCAATGCCCAACTTGCCTAAACACGCAAGAGTATGCAAGAGTATGTATGGCATGCTGGTGGCTGGAAGGCTTCTGTGCTGGCTAGGGTTCGAGTCTCCTGGTGGGAAAGTGTTCTATAGTTTAATAACTACTCTTGCGTGTTTAGGCAAGTTGTATATAAACAATATACAAATAAGTAGTAAAGTTGATGGTAAATTCCTTGATGTCCTCATCGATAACAAGCTGAATTTCCAGGGACACATTCTAAACATAGCAAAAAAAGTTTCTAAAACTGTTGGCATTCTTTCTAAGATCAGATATTATGTTCCTCGCCCTGCCCTGGTGATGCTCTATTACTCTCTCATTTATCCTTATCTGAACTAAGGTATTTGTGCTTGGGGTTCTAGTATCCAAAAACATTTTCGTCCTCTAATTACTCAACACAAAGCTGTTATTAGAACAATATCTAACTCTGGCCCCAGACAGCACTCGGTACCCTTACTCAACTCTCTGAATATGTTAGATATTAAGTCACTGCACATTCTCTCTTGTATACTCTATATATTTAAAACTCTGAATTGTAATGTCAATCCTGACCTTCAACGCTTCCTAGAAGGCTGTAACAGAACTTATGAGCACCACACCAGAAACAAATACCTATTTGATATTCCAAAAGTTAGGCTTAATCAAACTAGGAATGCTCTACAAATCAAGGGACCCAGAATGTGGAATGACTTTCCCAATCATGTCAAAGACTGTACCTCTCTCAACCAGTTTAAGATGAAAACTAAGTACTACCTAATTAACTCCATGTAACCTACCTTACTTCTAAATGTCAACCCATGTCTTACTATTTGAAAAAAAATGCTGTTTGTTGACCAACTTGTATATTGGCTATGTTCTACCATGTTCCCCCTTTTTTTATCTTTTATTATTTTTTTTCATTCAACACAATGTATACTTTAAGCTCAATTACTATTAAGTTTTAGGCTAAGTGTTTTTTTCCCCACCTCACCTTGCCCGAGACGCTGTGCCTATTAGTGTGGCTTTAGCCATTGTATGTACTACATCTATCTTTAAATCTAACAGAATGTCTGTACTGTAACTCTGCAACTATGTATGTACTGCAGGCGATGAGTCACAATAACGTGGCTAAAGTATGTTGACCAGACCACACACTAGAAGGTGAAGGGACGACGACGTTTCGGTCCGTCCTGGACCATTCTCAAGTTGATTGAAAACGAAATCGAAACGTCGTCGTCCCTTCACCTTCTAGTGTGTGGTCTGGTCAATATGTATATACTGTTCCTACATAAATTATTATTATTATTATTATTATTATTATTATTATTATTATTATTATGTACATTTCTGAGCCACAGCAACCTTCCCTGTCCCCCAGTCCTCCCCACCATTCCCCCCCCCACCCGTCTCCTCGGCCTCTCAACCATTCCCCACTCCACCATCCCCTCTTCCTTCCCACCATGCCACACTCCCCTGTCTCTTTGTCCTCCCCACCATCTCTCACTTCCGTCCAATCGTCGTCCCCACAATTTCCCACTACCTTGTCCGATGCATTCCAAATGGTCTGATGTTCCCATCAGAAAATTGGGAATATCAAGTGATCTGATGTTCCCATCACTGAAATATAAGAAAAACAGTTAAAAAATGAAAGGAAAATATGAAAAAAAGCTATTCTCACGAAATGAACAGTATGGTAAATAATACAGCTCAATTCCAATGCAATTCACACAAAATAATTAAATCAAAATGAAAATAAATAAAAATATATGAAAATTCTACTTATCAATGCAATCAGAAACATTGAAATGGAATTGTAACATATTTAGTATAGCGTGTGTGTTGCTCTTGCATGCAACAGATGGCGCTGTTTTTCAAGAAAAGCCTAGTTTTACCTGTCACAGGTGTGGCATCTATACTTATACTTACGAAATGAACGGTATGGTAAACAACACAGCTCAATTCCAACACAATGTCATAAATAATTCAACAAATATCAAATCAATAAATAATAATTCAATAAAATAAAGCGAAAGCTATGAAAAAAAAAATTATCAATGCAATCGGAAACATTGAAATGGAATTCGTGACAAATTTAGTATAGCGTGCATGGTGCTATTATGTGCAACAGATGGCGCTGTTTTTCAAAAACGCATGTTTTTACCTGTCACAGGGGTGGCATCTATATAGTAGGTATATAAAAAGACGCGCCTATTCGAATGCAACGTTGTGTCAAAATTTCAAAGCAATTGGTATAGAAGTTTCAAAAATTTCCCTCACATGAAAAACATAGTTTTTGAGAAAAAGCATGTCTTTTTACCGTCACAGACGTGACATCTATACAGTAAATATATAAAAACCTGTTTGGATGTGAATGAAATGTTGTGGGAAAATTTCAAAGCAATCGGTGAAGAACTTTCAAGAGATTAGCGGTTATGCACAAACGAACATTTCAATTTTTATTAATATAGATTTTGTGTGACATTGCATTGGAATTGAGCTGTGTTTTTTACCATACTATTCATTTTGTGAGTATAAGTATAGATGCCACACCTGTGACAGGTAAAACCAAGGTTTTTTATGAAAAAGTGCGCCATCTGTTGCATGTAAGAGCAACACACGCTATGTTTCACAACACAAATGTTTCCGATTGCATTTATAAATTGAATTTTCATAGATTTCGATATTTTCATTTTTATTTTTATTTATTTTGTGTGACATTGCGTTGGAATTGAGTTGTGTTGTTTACCAAACCGTTCATTTTGTGAGTATAGTTTATTTTTTTCATTGTTTTTCATTTGTCAATATATGGCTTCAGACCCCAAAAAGCACTAATGATGCACTTATTAGTATGATTAACTTGATACATGCAGCTCTTGATAAAAATGAGTCCCCTGTTGGGTTATTTGTGGACCTGCGTAAGGTATTTGACACTGTCAGCCACCAAAACCTTCTTCTTAAATTACATGATAATGGAGTCAGAGGTCACTCCCTGCAATACCTCAAGTCTTACCTTACTGACAGGCTCCAGTATGTTTCTGTGAATAATTCCCCCACCCTACCCATCAACATTGGTGCTCCTCAGGGCAGCATACTTGGCCCTCTCCTCTTTCTCATCTACATTAATGACCTTCCAAATGCCTCCCAACACCTCAAACCAATTCTATTTGCTGACGACACAACCTTCATTTACTCCAGTCCTGACCCCCTTGCTCTAAATGCCACAGTAAATACTGAGCTAAATAAAGTCCATCTTTGACTAACTGCCAACAAACTCACCCTTAACATTGACAAAACTTTCTATATTCTGTTTGGCAATAAATCCTCAAATCAAATAAATCTCAGGATAAATAATACCCAAATTTGTAACAAAATAGATGGCAAATTCCTTGGCGTTCTCATTGACCACAAACTGAATTTCCAGGGACATTCTAATATATAAAAAAAGTTTAAAAAACTGTTGGCATACTTTCTAAGATCAGATATTATGTACCTCGCCCTGCCCTGGTGACGCTCTATTACTCCCTCATCTATCCTTATCTCAACTATGGTATCTGTGCTTGGGGTTCTACTACCTAAAATCAGTTACGTCCTCTAATTACTCAACACAAAGCTGCTATTAGGATAATATCCAACTCTGGCCCCAGACATCACTCGGTATTATATATATATATATATATATATATATATATATATATATATATATATATATATATATATATATATATATATATATATATATATTTGTATATTTTGGAAGCAGTCTTTCCTGTAGACATATATTATTAAATATGACCGAAAAAGTAAGATTAAAAATTCTAACACGAATTTTCTCAACATTTCTTATGTTTCTTTTCCCTGTTGATGGTAGTTGAAAAATCATTTCTCCAAAATTCATTTTTATTTCTAGTCTGACGCGACACTTGAACGCGTTTCGTAATAACTTATTACATTTTCAAAGACTTTTAGTTTACACACGCACAACTATAACCTGCAAACACTAAACAGAGTTCTTACTATGCTATGATTTAAACAGCTTTCATTTTATTTTATACCCGCATTTTGGGTGAGGTGATATGTTACAACAGTTTTGGATGAGGTGAACAAAACGTTCAACACAGGACAGAATACGAAACAATGGGTATTAATTGGGTAAATTGAAGGTAAGAATGGAAGTAACTGCAGAGGGCCTATTGGCCCATATTTCTTGATGCTTCTATATTGGAGCGGAGTCTTGAAGTGGGTAGAATATAGTTGTGCATTAATTGGCTGTTGATTGCTGGTGTTGACTTCTTGAACAAGTCAACACCAGCCAAGAAGAAACCAAGAAGTCAACACCAGCAATCAACAGCCAATTAATGCACAACTATATTCTACCCACTTCAAGACTTCGCTCCAATATAGAAGCATCAAGAAATATGGGCCAATAGGCCTTCTGCAGTTACTTCCATTCTTCCAACATTCACTGACAATTACTTGGGTATCTGTGTCTCTCTGTTTCTGTCTTTCGCTCTTTGTCTCTCACTCTGATTCTCACTGTCTGCCTGTCTCTCTTTGCCTCTCACTCTGTCTCTCACTGTCTGTCTATCTCTCTCTCTTGGTCTCTCATTCTGTCTCACTGTCTGCCTATCTCTCTTTGTCTCTTACTGTCTGTCTATATCTCTCTTTGTCTCTATCTCTCTACCTTACAAATTATATATATATATATATATATATATATATATATATATATATATATATATATATATATATATATATATATATATATATATATATATATATATATATATATATATATATATATATGTTTTATTTGTAAGGGAAAAAGATAGAGACAAAGAGAGATATTTGACACATATTTGATATCTGAAAAAACCAATTGTTTCCACAGGGAATACAACAAGTCTTCACAACTAGCATACATACAGCGGCTGTATACAAGGAATACATCTAGTCCTGACTACTAGCATACATACAGCGGCTGTATACAAGGAATACATCTAGTCCTCAGAGCTCATACAGCAGAATACAGCCGCTCATCGATATGTTGAGGTAACTGTCCGTACCGAGAACGTTCTGGTTAGTTACTCAAAAATTTGACGAGACCGTCATTAAGAAAGTGACTTGAGACGTACAGACAAAATATATGAACACTGTCAAAGTTGGTCATAACGTTTCGCGTTCAGTTGCAAGAGGAAATACTAAATAAAACGTAGCGCACGCGCCCGTACACGAACTTTGCCAGCTGGAAACAACGTATCATGTCCGTGAAGTATCGTAGAGACCAAACGTTCGGGAGTTAGACACCATAGTGATGCCACCCAACACTTTTTCTCTATCATAAACTCCAAATGTTGCATTGCTTAAAAGTGAGGTCTACAGCAAAGTCGGTCGCAACTCTCCAGAACTGGTGGAAAATAACAGTTGGGAAATTAATGCAACAGTGTAAGCAAGTAAGCAAGTCCATGTTTGTTGTGTGTGTGTTGTAGAATAAGCAACACAGGACAGGACGAGGACGCGTTCGCCCGACCGCTTTATAACAGGCGGCAGGAGGCTGTAATGTTCATTGGTGACCAGCGCCTAGTGAGGAGACTCCGCCTTCACTGTCACTCCGGACAACTATCGTACCGCTGGTTGTCACGCCTCATATCCGCCGATTGTAAGGCCCGGCAACTGTCATATACCCGTTGACTGTCACTTCTGATACTGGTGATACCCGTCCACTTAACAGTCTTTTCCAAGCTCAGCAAGACTACTGGTGAAGATGAAGGTGACATGGTTGGTGGTGACATTGGTGGTGGTGCTGGCAGTGACGGAGTGTCGACCAGTCAACCAGAACAAGGCCAGGAAAGGCGTCGACAAACAACTCAAGCAGCTGAAAAAGCTGAAGTGTAAACCTAGGCAGCAGAAGTTGCTGGTGAAGGATGAACTGTCTGCGGACAACGACGTGAAGGACGCAGACTTCTGGCCGCAAGTGGTGGTAGTCAAGCGCTGTGACGACTCCTGCAGCTACTGCGGCGACGACATCGGCGTCGAGACCAAAAGATGTGTCCCGAGCAAGACCAAGACCAAGATGTTCTACCTGGCGCAGTACGACGACCAAGGTAACAGGCACTACACCCACTTCAAGACCCAAGAACACCTGCGCTGCTCCTGCACAACAGCCACAGCCGACAACAGCGCCGACACAACACTCCGTGAGGACCACGAGTGACCACGCCGCTGGTTGCTACCTTCACGTGCTCAGACAACAAGGCAACAGCAGTTGCAACTAGTCCTACCTTAATTTTGTCCAGCACTTGCTACCTCACCTAGCATCATCGGCACGGAGGTGGTGGGCCAGGTGTGGGCGTCCCTCCCCGTGCAACACTTGGCGCCCTCGTACACGGGTGGTGGGCCAGGTGTGGGCGTCCCTCCCCGTGCAACACTTGACGCCCTCGTACACGGGTGGTGGGCCAGGTGTGGGCGTCCCTCCCCGTGCAACACTTGGCGCCCTCGTACACGGGTGGTGGGCCAGGTGTGGGCGTCCCTCCCCGTGCAACACTTGACGCCCTCGTACACGGGTGGTGGGCCAGGTGTGGGCGTCCCTCCCCGTGCAAGTCTTTCCTCTGGGATCTTCAAGAGATTTTTTTTTTACTGTAAGAAGGAGATTCCGGGTAAACCAGTGAACTTTGATCGGATATTTCGCTGCAGACTTTGTGAGTGAAGTTGTTGTGGACTGTTATGTGGTGGCGCTGTGATGACTGTTGCTACACCTCCACCACCGTCACCCAACACTGTGACGACTGTTGCTACACCACCACCACCGTCACCCAACACTGTGACGACTGTTGCTACACCTCCACCACCGTCACCCAACACTGTGACGACTGTTGCTACACCACCACCACCGTCACCCAACACTGTGACGACTGTTGCTACACCACCACCACCGTCACCCAACACTGTGACGACTGTTGCTACACCACCACCACCGTCACCCAACACTGTGACGACTGTTGCTACACCACCACCACCGTCACCCAACACTGTGACGACTGTTGCTACACCTCCACCACCGTCACCCAACACTGTGACGACTGTTGCTACACCACCACCACCGTCACCCAACACTGTGACGACTGTTGCTACACCACCACCACCGTCACCCAACACTGTGACGACTGTTGCTACACCTCCACCACCGTCACCCAACACTGTGACGACTGTTGCTACACCTCCACCACCGTCACCCAACACTGTGACGACTGTTGCTACACCTCCACCACCGTCACCCAACACTGTGACGACTGCTGCTACACCTCCACCACCGTCACCCAACACTGTGACGACTGTTGCTACACCTCCACCACCGTCACCCAACACTAAGCAACAGCTCCGGTAACTCACTAAACATTCCTGGGATTTTCTGAGTCATGTTGAGAGTTTGTGATACTAGAATAAGTCTATAACATAGAGGAGGAGCTGATGTAATGTTACGATATTGGGAAAATGTTTTGCCACAATGTATTTTCGGCCCATAATATGGTTAGGAAATATTAGTCACTGTATGGGATAAAATGTATCCTCATAATATAGAACCAATCATTTTAATATAATGGGGGGAAATATGAGAGCTTTTGTATGTATTAGTTAATGCTCAAGTAGTTTATTTATTCATTGTTTATGAGAATCCAAACTGAGATGTGTTGTAAGGTGTGAAAGATGTGTGTAAACACAGGTGCTCTCTCCCACTGTTATTGTCTGTTACTCGGACACATGTACACAACCTGTGTGTGTGTCTCTCACTAACAGCCACAAATGTACTATGTATATAAAGAACATTTATCAAATGTATTGTGTTAACTCATTTATTATGCAATATGTGGAATATATACACCTTTGAAATGTTGTGCACATCATTTTTAAACAGTAAACATTCATAAACAGATTTTCAAGCTTTACATGAACCGCTGCAGTAATGGTGCAAGAGTCCTTATGCAGGTCCTCGGAGTGCGTCTAATGTTCTTCTTCTTCTTATGTAAATATTGGCTTCAAATGTTGCTATTTTTCTGAATATATTTGGTTATGAGGCAGTTCTGTAAATATTGGTAACAAACATTCCTATTCTGTATATATATATATATAGGTTAAAAAAGCAAGTATTGTATGGGTTTTATTTTTTTATTTTATGAACATGTAATATATTTTTGATTATTAAGAATAAAATATTAAAAAAAAAATGAATTTTTTTAGCATTACTTTATATGATGAGAACTCATGTCGTTGTGTTTGTGAGGATTGACCTTCGGTAGTTTGGTCCAGCCTCTCAACCGTCAATCAACTGGTGTACAGATTCCTGAGCCTATTGGGCTCTATCATATCTACATTTTAAACTGTGTATGGAGTCAGCCTCCACCACATCACTGCCTAATGCATTCCATTTATTAACTACTCTGACACGGAAAAAGTTCTTTCTAACTTTCCTGTGGCTCACTTGGGTACTCAGTTTCCACCTGTGTCCCCTTGTTCGCGTCCCGTCCGTGTTAAAGTATCCGTCCTCATCTACCGTGTACATTATACGTCCTTATCTACTGGTACACTGGTATACTGAACACTGGTATACTGAACACTGGTACACTGGTATACTGAACACTGGTACACTGGTATACTGAACACTGGTACACTGGTATACTGAACACTGGTACACTGGTATACTGAACACTGGTACACTGGTATACTGAACACTGGTACACTGGTATACTGAACACTGGTATACTGAACACTGGTACACTGTATACTGAACACTGGTACACGGTATACTGAACACTGGTACAGAACTTTGCCACGATCCCAGGATATGACATATTTCGGCCACTAAACTCCAATGAACACATCCACAAGAAGTTAGCGATGGTGTGCTACTGTCCCACCTCACCCGCAATGGCGGACACCTCCGTGTCCCAATACTGTCACTATGGCGGTGTGTCCACTCACAGGATGAGTGGCGCTGCCCAATACTGTCACTATGGCGGTGTGTTCACTCACAGGATGAGTGACGCTGCCCAATACTGTCACTATGGGGGTGTGTTCACTCACAGGATGAGTGGCGCTGCCCAATACTGTCACTAAGGCGGTGTGTCCACTCACAGGATGAGTGGCGCTGCCCAATACTGTCACTATGGCGGTGTGTTCACTCACAGGATGAGTGGCGCTGCCCATTACTGTCACTATGGCGGTGTGTCCACTCACAGGATGAGTGGTGCTGCCCAATACTGTCACTATGGCGGTGTGTCCACTCACAGGATGAGTGGCGCTGCCCAATACTGTCACTATGGCGGTGTGTCCACTCACAGGATTAGTGGTGCTGCCCAATACTGTCACTATGGCGGTGTGTCCACTCACAGGATGAGTGTCGCTGCCCAATACTGTCACTATGGCGGTGTGTCCACTCACAGGATGAGTGGCGCTGCCCAATACTGTCACTATGGCGGTATGTCCACTCACAGGATGAGTGACGCTGCCCAATACTGCCACTATGGCGGTATGTCCACTCACAGGATGAGTGGTGCTGCCCAATACTGTCACTATGGCGGTGTGTCCACTCACAGGATGAGTGGTGCTGCCCAATACTGTCACTATGGCGGTATGTCCACTCACAGGATGAGTGGTGCTGCCCAATACTGTCACTATGGCGGTGTGTCCACTCACAGGATGAGTGGCGCTGCCCAATACTGTCACTATGGCGGTGTGTTAACTCACAGGATGAGTGGTGCTGCCCAATACTGTCACTATGGCGGTGTGTCCACTCACAGGATGAGTGGCGCTGCCCAATACTGTTAGTATGTCGGTGTGTCCACTCACAGGATGAGTGACGCTGCCCAATACTGTCACTATGGCGGTGTGTCCACTCACAGGATGAGTGGCGCTGCCCAATACTGTCACTATGGCGGTATGTCCACTCACAGGATGAGTGACGCTGCCCAATACTGCCACTTTGTCGGTGTCCACTCACAGGATGAGTGGCGCTGCCCAATACTGTTACTATGTCGGTGTGTCCACTCACAGGATGAGTGGCGCTGCCCAATACTGTTACTATGTGTGTGTGTCCACTCACAGGATGAGTGACGCTGCCCAATACTGTCACTATGGCGGTGTGTCCACTCTCAGGATGAGTGCGGTGTGTCCACTCACAGGATGAGTGGCGCTGCCCAATACTGTCACTATGGCGGTGTGTCCATTCACAGGATGAGTGGCGCTGCCCAATACTGTCACTATGGCGGTGTGTCCATTCACAGGATGAGTGGCGCTGCCCAATACTGTCACTATGGCGGTGTGTCCATTCACAGGATGAGTGGCGCTGCCCAATACTGTCACTATGGCGGTGTGTCCACTCACAGGATGAGTGGCGCTGCCCAATACTGTCACTATGGCGGTGTGTCCACTCACAGGATGAGTGGTGCTGCCCAATACTGTCACTATGGCGGTGTGTCCACTCACAGGATGAGTGGTGCTGCCCAATACTGTCACTATGGGGTGTGTCCACTCACAGGATGAGCGGCGCTGCCCAATACTGTCACTATGGTGGTGTGTCCACTCACAGGATGAGTGGCGCTGCCCAATACTGTCACTATGGGGTGTGTCCACTCACAGGATGAGCGGCGCTGCCCAATACTGTCACTATGGCGGTGTGTTCACTCACAGGATGAGTGGTGCTGCCCAATACTGTCACTATGGCGGTGTGTCCACTCACAGGATGAGCGGCGCTGCCCAATACTGTCACTATGGCGGTGTGTCCACTCACAGGATGAGTGACGCTGCCCAATACTGTCACTATGGCGGTGTGTCCACTCACAGGATGAATGACGCTGCCCAATATTGTCACTGTGGCGGTGTGTCCACTCACAGGATGAGTGGCGCTGCCCAATACTGTCACTATGGCGGTGTGTCCACTCACAGGATGAGTGGCGCTGCCCAATACTGTCACTATGGCGGTGTGTCCACTCACAGGATGAATGACGCTGCCCAATACTCTCACTATGGCGGTGTGTCCACTCACAGGATGAGTGGTGCTGCCCAATACTGTCACTATGGCGGTGTGTCCACTCACAGGATGAATGACGCTGCCCAATACTCTCACTATGGCGGTGTGTCCACTCACAGGATGAGTGGCGCTGCCCAATACTGTCACTATGGCCGTGTGTCCACTCACAGGATGAGTGGCGCTGCCCAATACTGTCACTATGGCGGTGTGTCCACTCACAGGATGAATGACGCTGCCCAATACTGTCACTGTGGCGGTGTGTCCACTCACAGGATGAATGACGCTGCCCAATACTGTCACTATGGCGGTGTGTCCACTCACAGGATGAATGACGCTGCCCAATACTGTCACTATGGCGGTGTGTCCACTCACAGGATGAGTGACGCTGCCCAATACTCTCACTATGGCGGTGTGTCCACTCACAGGATGAGTGGTGCTGCCCAATACTGTCACTATGGCGGTGTGTCCACTCACAGGATGAATGACGCTGCCCAATACTCTCACTATGGCGGTGTGTCCACTCACAGGATGAGTGGTGCTGCCCAATACTGTCACTATGGCGGTGTGTCCACTCACAGGATGAATGACGCTGCCCAATACTCTCACTATGGCGGTGTGTCCACTCACAGGATGAGTGGCGCTGCCCAATACTGTCACTATGGCGGTGTGTCCACTCACAGGATGAGTGGCGCTGCCTAATACTGTCACTATGGCGGTGTGTCCACTCACAGGATGAGTGGCGCTGCCCAATACTGTCACTATGGCGGTGTGTCCACTCACAGGATGAGTGGCGCTGCCCAATACTGTCACTATGGCGGTGTGTCCACTCACAGGATGAGTGGCGCTGCCCAATACTCTCACTATGGCGGTGTGTCCACTCACAGGATGAGTGGTGCTGCCCAATACTGTCACTATGGCGGTGTGTCCACTCACAGGATGAGTGGTGCTGCCCAATACTGTCACTATGGCGGTGTGTCCACTCACAGGATGAGTGGCGCTGCCCAATACTCTCACTATGGCGGTGTGTCCACTCACAGGATGAGTGGCGCTGCCCAATACTGTCACTATGGCGGTGTGTCCACTCACAGGATGAGTGACGGTCCCCAATACTCTCACTATGGGGGTATGGGGCCTTGTGGGGAGGTGTGGCTGGGGGTGCAGGGAGTGTGTGTGGTAGAGTGAGGAGCGGGTGGGGAAGCCCTTCACATGCTCCTTGTAACACTATTCAATGTCTTCCTTTATCATGCACCCCATACCCGTCCCGTGGGGGGGGGGAGGGTTACTGAGGAACGTAATGGGTTCAGAATCCCAGAGTTCGTTTAGCTAAGCAAATAACAATCTTTTGACGCTAGTTACACAGTTATTAATGTTATATATATATATACTCGTACACATACTCATACATATATGTACATATATACATAGACATACATATACAATCGCCTACATGAATACACACAACACTATTTTTTTGTGTCACAAGTTATTCAACAAGAGGCTCACACAGTCCTATACAAGGCACTTTACATCTATGGTGAGTCACACAGTTACTAGTCTTGCTGCACACCCACCCAATGGGCGGCAGCTTTACAGTCATGTGCTCCACACCCACCCAACTGGGCGGCAGCTTTACAGTCATGTGCTCCACACCCACCCAACTGGGCGGCAGCTTTACAGTCATGTGCTCCCAACCCACCCACCTGGGCGCCAGCTTTACAGTCATGTGCTCCACACCCACCCAACTGGGCGGCAGCTTTACAGTCATGTGCTCCACACCCACCCAACTGGGCGGTAGCTTTA
>WNGS01054272.1:0-19017 GCA_020271785.1 Procambarus virginalis
TATATATATATATATATATATTTCTATATATATATATATATATATTAACACTTTTAAAGAACACATTTAATCTGCAACACTTGGGTTCTGCGTAAGTGTTCTCACCTTAATTGTTCTTTCTTTCTTGTTCTTCTTTCTTGTTCTCACCAACCTGTTGGACTTGTTCTCACCTTTGTTCAACTCGATATTAGATTCTCGTCTGGTTGGATTTGTGTATCTGTTTACATGTACTTTATCATAATGAATTCAGTGATCCTTAATTATCTATATTTTGAATAATTATGAAATATAATGCATTAGATTTCCTCTAATACATTAGATAAAATTTCTCTATCATTAAATTTCCTCTAATACATTAGATAAAATTTCCTCTAATACATTAGATGAAATTTCATCTAATACATTATACATTTCATATACACAAATAGGCTACGAAAACAGTGTTTTTTTCCATTATACAATTTAAACAAATTCCTTTCTTTTTATAACCAGAAAAAAACTGGTAGTCCAAGTTAAAACAAAAAAAAAACATAGGCTAGAGCACAAGGAAACGAGAAAGTTGAGAAGTTCGCTCCATAACGAGACCCAGAACCCGGAAGATTAGGTCGGGCGCGGGCAGCTATAGCCTGAAGGAACACAACTCATCACCAGAGAAACACAGTACATCACAAGGCAGGTGTAAACAAGCCTAGGAAGGCGAGGTTGGGGGGGGGGGGAAGGAGGGGGGGGGAGAGGACGTCTACGTGAGCTGGTATGATCAATTATTTGAGGGTAAGGGGCGAGGCTGCGCCTTAATAATCATTCTAAAAGGTCCAGGAGGCTTGATAATCATTCTAAAAGTCCAAGAGGCTTGATAATCATTCTAAAGGTCCAAGAGGCTTGATATCATTCTAAAAGGTCCAGAGGCTTGTAATCATTTAAAAGTCCAAAGGCTTGATATTCATTCTTAAAGGTTCAAGAGGCTTGATAATCATTCTTAAAGGTTCAAGAGGCTTGATAATCATTCTAAAGGTTCAAGAGGCTTGATAATCATTCTAAAAGGCCCAAGAGGCTTGATAATCATTCTAAAAGGTTCAAGAGGCTTGATAATCATTCTAAAAGGTCCAAGAGGCTTGATAATCATTCTAAAAGGTCCAAGAGGCTTGATATCATTCTAAAGGTTCAGAGCTTGATAATCATCTTAAAGGTCCAGAGGCTTGATAATCATTCTAAAAGGTCCAAAAGGCTTGATAATCATTCTAAAAGGTCCAAGAGGCTTGATAATCATTCTAAAAGGTCCAAGAGGCTTGATAGTCATTCTAAAAGGTCCAAGAGGCAGCAAACGGTCTCGTTGTTATTCCTTGTATTCGCTCCCTGGTGTTAGAAAATAGTGGCCTAGGAGCTGAAGCTAGACTCTATATAGACCCCTCAAGGATAGTTCACCCCAGGGTGAGGAGAGAGAGGGAATTCAGCGCCAGAAACCTGTGCTTCTTCCAGTGCTTCGCGGGGCTCACGGTGTTTCATGGGGCTCAGTTTCAAAGTGGAGGTCAGGGAGCTCCATGATGCTCTGGATTCTTCGTGGGGGCTCAGTTTGCGCTGTGGGGGGCTCACATATCACCAGAGGAAGACTGCAACCACCGTCATAAAATTTGATGTAAATATATTTTATATAAAAAAAGTGTAATCTGTCCGAGACATGGACGCCAGACGCTTAAGGCTAGCTTCACCCAACTTCCGCACAATGATGCTGTGGGGTAGTGCCCAACATGGTCGGGTCGGGGATAGGTATCATTCAACAAAGAACAGCACAGTATGGTCACATACGAGCCCCCACGACGATTCTGGCACTGGCTACTGGTTTGTACTGGCTCACACATGAAAATAATTGAGTGGCTCCCATTCGCAGCACACCTCCACCCCACCCCCCTGCTCAACCTGAACTATTTGCAACCATCCCACCCACCCCCTCCACCTCTCCGCACCCCCTCCTACCCCTCCCTCCCGTACCACTGCCTTCTACACGGTCCGCACTAGCGTGCTGTCTTGCAGTTCTATATGCAACTGTGATTATAGTACGCCGACATATTTAGGCTATGCTTTATAGTCCTGTGGGAGATTTGTAAAAGTCACAATCTGCTATGTACATATTAGGTTAATGTAGCATACATTGTGATCTTCGTAAATGTACATATATATCGTGCTTCGACTATAGTGAGGTACCTAATACGACGTATGTGCATACGTGGTGTCATATGTATATATATACTATAGAATTACATAGGGTATTATAGTATTACCTAGTAGCATGCAATGACGCAGCGTGATACATGATGTATTCGTAATACATACTGACACATGTGAAGCATATCTGACTGTGACCAACAGTGTACACACTAACCTCATACTGATACTACAGGTCTATATCAAGGTACCCGACAACACTAATGATCAGTACATGTGATTTGGAATAACGACAGCAGGACAATTCTGTCACACGAGACTATCCTGATGTGATACATCATCATAGGATATATATGTGACACATATCGTTGTGTGTGTAGAGAGGGGTTGTGCATCATGTCAGAAATAGAATACTGTAAATGAGAGTAAGAGAGAGAGAGATGGTGTCAATGACCTCCGCCAGCCCACAACTCTCCCATGCGTTGGCCAAGACCTGCATAGAAACGTGCACCAATACCGACAAGTTATATATATATATCTATATATATATATAGATATATATATATTATATATACTATATATATATATAATATGAGAGACAAATTAAAGATGAGAATATCTAAGATCTGGTAGAGCAAGCGTTCACCAAAGCTTGGGTAGCCTCACCCACACTTTGCATGGGCAAATGGTCTGAGGTTACAGGACCGACATAGGCTGGTGGGTCTGTTCTTGGGGGTCATCAGGAAATTCGAGAGGGAAACAGCGTACGACCGGTAACATAGTGCTCGACTCCCCCCCCCCCGCATGACAATATTTGGCATTGGTCGCCGGCTACATGTGGCTCCAAACTTATTTTTTTCTGGAATATACAACAGATTTCACTGATGTTGAGAAAATTAACAGAGATTTCTGTTCATATTTTGCAATCATTTTGCTATTCATATTTTGGCGGGTAGCACCATAAAATATTGTAATGTCGATACAAGCCTCCGCTTGTCCTCCCCTTCCCAACCCCCTCCCTTCCTGCCCCCCCTCCTGCTGCCTTCCCCCCCCCCCCCACTCCCTGCCCACCCTTCCGGCTCGTCCTTTGCTCCCCATGCCCCCCTTACCCACACCCGCCTCCCCTCTCGCCCTCCTCGTCCCGGTATTAGACTGCCGCTCTCACTTGTCATCAAAATATATTAGTAAGAGCAATGACACTACCAGGCAACATGTTTAAAGAACCACCCCCATCAATCCACTCCCCATCACCACCCATCACCCCCATCAATCACTCCCATCAACCACCCCCATCACACCCCCCATCACCTCCCCCATCAACCTGGTTCTCAGTTTAGTATACACTGCATTAAGTTAGTCAGCATTTATTTATAAACATTTTATTAAAAAAAAACAGACAATCACATATCTCACATCACGCATCCGTCTATAGAGAAGGAGTGACAGAGATCAATAAACACATATAACAGTCAGACAAAATAATCATACAGACGGAGGAACCGACTACAGAGTGGCAGATAGACAGATATAGACAAACGGACTATATCATACACAGATGATGGGTAGTGGGGATTCAATGGTGCTTGTGATATTTATTCTATAAAAGACAGATAAACACTGTTTTTAATGGCATATCAGTACAGACCATATAAAAGCCCATTTTGAGTTTCTTAATCATCTGTATTATCATCTCAGCTCTTATATATATATATATATATATATATATATAATATGAGATTTAGGCTGACCTTACTACACCTGTATGTAGACACCTGTCAACATCTTGCCCCTAATGTTAAACAGCTGCACACTGTAACCTATGATGAAATGGTTATGTAATATAATTTTTTGTTTAAGTTATGATAGTCATTTAAAGATATATTCTGACAACATTTATCATATAACGTCGAAACTGTATGTGTGTGTGTCTTGCAAGGTTTCTTTCCCATGGTACATTGTCATCTTTGTACATGAACACCTTTGTATTTGTTACCTTTCCAAAGAACAATCGATCTTCTATGTCCTCTGATAAGAATTAGACACCCGCTGATTTTTCAGTTGTCATATATTGATGGTTACCGGTAATTAACGACAATTGTAGTTTCGTGGTGGGGGAAGCTGTTCAGCACCTCACTAAACCAGTACCTATAGTGTTTAGGAAGCTGGTTAGTTACTGTTTAGTAAATCATATGGTAGCTCTGTTTTCTTGCTTTTGACAGCTAAACTTGTCAAACGCTTCCGATACGTTTTTTTATATGTTTCAAGATATTCGTTTCTTAGCAGAAATTTATGTCTTGGTACCGCTACATAACTATGTATTTCTTATCGTGTATGTAAATATGTCGTGTATGCTGTCAAATATAGTGACGTCCTCTCTGAGAATTTCTCACTAACAACAGGTGTCAAACAAAGAACTATTTTCAGTTCTCTGTTACTGTATTTGCCGGCGGATAGGATGCATGTTATGGGGCCGCCGCCAACCCAATGTATATTGTATTTACATGCACAAAATCCTGTTTTTCCCTACAAAACCGCTTGAAAATAACTTTTAAAAAATGTATGACGAAACTTGTTTTTCCACAAAATTTCCTTGTAAATTAACACTTAATTAGTCCTAGCAAATACGATATTTGCTCGTCTATCTTAACCAACCACTTGGGCTGGACGGTAGAGCGACGGTCTCGCTTCATGCAGGTCTGCGTTCAATCCCCGACCATCCAAGTGGTTGGGCACCATTCCTTCCGTCCTTCCCATACCAAATCCTTATCCTGACCCCTTCCCAGTGCTATATAGTCGTAATGGCTTGGCACTTTCTCCCTGATATTTCCCTTCTCTTCGTCTATCTTAATCCATTGTTGAAAGATTTAATAGCTAGTTGGAAGTACTAAGGCAAATGTTTTCTGCTCTGCTGATAATCAAGTTCTATTGACAATGACCGAAGATGCAGTGACAAATTTGATAACAATATGTAGACTATATAGTGTCGTTCAATCTTGTCAATTGTTCTGTAATGACTTTTAACTCACAGGAATCATTTTATTCAGATTTTAACTTAAAATTACTAGGCAAAAACATTCTAGTAACATATTTTGAAAAGTATCTGGGGCCATATTATATTCTCAAAGACCCCACATGTAACCTTTTCTGATTCACGAAATCTGTCCGAACAAATTATGAGCTTATAATACTCATCTTGACACCTGGTTGAAAGTAAATTGATTTAACTCCTCTTGCCCGAAACGCTATGCGTACTAGTGGCTCTAGGTATTGTATGTACTACCTCTATCTATAAATCCAACATTATTTGTAAATGATCTATGTATGTACTTTTCCTGAATAAAAATTTGAATTAACAGTGTTTAAGTTTGCTTGGATGTAAATAATGAGACGTGCGAAAAGCTGACATTGTTAAGCTCCATTGTAAATAAAAGAAAGGTTCATAACGTGTCTTAGAAGTTCATTTTGGCGTAGAAACGTTTAAAAACATAAGAATTAAGCTAACAGTAGAAAGCCTATTGGACCATACGAGGCAGCTTCTATTTACACCCAATCTCACTGGGTTTGGTGGTGCGGCTGTTGCCAAGACGAGTGTGTCTTCTCTCGTTGACACTGGACAGTTCATTGAGTATTGTTCTGGTCATTGTTCTCATGCTCCAAGCCTGGTAACTTTGCATTTGTTGAGGTTGCAGTCCGGTAGCCACTTGTCGGAATAGTTTTACAATCTGGATTTTGCTTGAACATCATGCGGGCATCACCCGACATGATTCTTATGTTTTGTATCATCTGGGAATAATACCATGAAAGAGTCAAGCTTTTCATCTCGGCTTTATCACTTATAAAGATATATTAGAACAGCACTGGTCCTAGAACTGACCCTTGTGGGACACCATTGGACACTCCTCCTCCACCCTGTTGTTTACTCTGAACATCCCGAGGTAAGTTTAATGTGGTTTCCGAAGGTCCTGTTTAAGCCAAATGAGAGGAAGCATAAAATGTTCAAACTTCTACACTACACGTCTGGGATGCTCCCGGACGTAGGTTCGAATCCTCGTCACGGCCCTTGTGGGTTTGTTCAAACATCTATTGTTATGAACGCAGCGTTTTTGTGTTTACGAACCTGACCCGAAGATGGATGAGCATTATATTTATTCTGTGTTAACAGTGTTAACAGTACTGATTAACAGTATCTCCGATACTGTTAATGCCTCTTCTTATAATGGTTTCCCCACCTGCTTTAATACTCCTCTATGTGTGTACCCGCCTGTTTGTGCCTGCAGGATTGAGCATTAACTCCTGGACCCCGCCTTTCTAGCCGTCGGTTGTTTAAAAACAATGACTCGTCCTCTTTCCCCGCTGTCAGTTTTGGCGTGAGAAGGAGTTTGGGTTCGTCCCCTATCGGTCGCTAGTGGCCGCCAGGGGACGAACATTCTAAAACTTCTCACGCCAAGACTAATGTTTATTATAACTGGTTGGTGTGTTCAGTGTTTTTTGGAACAGGGGTTCGTGGATATGTCATAATAATGTCGTTTGTCAAGTTACAACTGGCGTTTCTCTCGTCAGTTTTTCAACATCAGAGCAATGAGCACGGATGTGTTGTATGGCGTCGCTAGAATCATACAACTCGGGTGTATGTTTGCAGTGGGTGTATTGTTTCGTATGAACAAAGTTACTGGTGCCTCCAGTGAGCGTGGGCGCTCTTTACGGTCTCTGGGATCTTGTTATCTTGAGGTTATCTTGAGATGATTTCGGGGCTTTAGTGTCCCCGCGGCCCGGTCCTTGACCAGGCCTCCACCCCCAGGTAGCAGCCCGTGACAGCTGACTAACACCCAGGTACCTATTTTACTGCTAGGTAACAGGGGCATAGGGTGAAAGAAACTCTGCCCATTATTTCTCGCCGGCGCCTGGGATCGAACCCAGGACCAAAGGATCACAAGTCCAGCGTGCTGTCCGCTCGGCTCCCCCAGATAGTCAGCTACTTTGCTGCTGGACAAAGTCTACTCATAACACATCGATTCCAGATCATACAAGTTTGCATTTTGTTTCTCACAAGGATTTAAAAAAAAATGTTATCTCAAACTGTGTGACTGGTCATACATTCTTAATCTATTGTTACATAGTTTGCCCTTGACGCATTTTTCACGAAAAATGACCGACCACCCAAAAAAAAAAAATCATTTCACAATATGCGTCCCTTCTACAGTCTTTGGAAATAACAGCGTTTAAGACACCTGTCTTACAGGTGTCTTAAAGACCTTTAAAAAAGGTGTCCTGTCTTCAAAACGATAGCCCGAGCAGGCTAGGCTGCCAGCGACACTCACTTGTGTATTTTGCCTTTAATGTAACAATGCAGTGAGGCCCTCATTGAGGCGGTGTGGGGGGGGGGGGGGAAGGAGGCAAGGAATGTGAGGCTATTATGAGCCCCGGGCCACGATGGGGGCCCACCCCTCTATTTCTGACCCCCATGGGCCAGCACGTGGGTGCACCTAGGAGCCAAAATAACCCCCCCCCCCATTGTCTACCTTATAATGAAGGGTGTGTACAGTGCGTGGCACCTGTGTGCGGGGGGGGGGGGGTCGAGGCAGGATGGTTGGGATGGTAACTGTGCTATTAGGGAAGTGTTGAGGTGGGTGGTTACCCTGGGGAGGGGGGAGGAGGGAACTATCAGGGGGAAAGCGCCAAGCCATTACGACTATATAGCACTGGGAAGGGAGTCAGGATAAGGATTTGGGATGGAACGGGGGAGGGAAGGAATGACGCCCAACCACTTAGACGGTCGGGGATTGAACGCCGACCTGCATGAAGCGACAGGGAGAACGTCGCTCTACCGTCCAGCCCAAGTGATTGGATCGGGGTGGGAGGGGGGGGGGAAGTGAGGTGGGTATAAATTGTCATTCACACTTCCACGGAAATAAGCACTCCATCCTGTATGGGGCTGTATGGGGCTCGAACCGCTGGCCTCATGCGTGTGAAGATGACGCTCTACCGGCCATGAGCAGTCTTTACTTATCGTGGTGGGTTAACTACTGAGGTGGGTAGTTATCGTACTCACCTGTTTGTACTCACCTAGTTGTGTTTGCGGGGGTTAAGCTTTGGCTCTGTGGTCCCGCCTCTCAACTGGTGTACATATTCTTGAGCCTACTGGGCTCTATCATATCTACATTTGAAACTGTGTATGGAGTCAGCCTCCACCACATCACTTTCTAGTGCATTCCATTTACTAACTACTCTGACACTGAAAAAGTTCTTTCTAATGACTCTGTGGCTCATTTGGGTACTCAGCTTCCACCTGTGTCCCCTTGTGCGTGTACCATCCGTGTTACATAATCCATCCTTGTCTACCATGTCAATTCCCCTGAGAGTCTTGTATGTGGTGATCATGTCTCCCCGAGCTCTTCTGTCTTCCAACACGTGAGGTGCAGTTCACTCAGCCGTTCCTTGTAACTCATGCCTCTTAGTTCTGGGACTAGTCTAGTGGCATACCTCTGAACTTTTTCCAGTTTCGTCTTGTGCTTTACAAAGTACTGGCTCCATGCTGGGGCCGCATACTCCAAGATTGGCTTTACATATGTGGTATATAAGGGTCTGAAAGATTCCGTACACAAGTTTCTGAAGGCGGTTCTGATGTTAGCCAGCCTTGCATACGCCGCCGATGTTATTCTTTTGATGTGGGCTTCAGGAGACAGGTTTGGCGTGATATCAACTCCTAAATCTTTCTCTGTTCGTTTCGTGAAGGACTTCATCTCCCATTCGGTATCCAGTGTCTGGCCTCCTAGTTCCTCCCCCTGGTTTCATTACCTTGCATTTACTTGGGTTAAACTTTAGTTAATTTGTTGGACCATTTATTCAGTTTGTTTAGGTCATCTTGTAGCCTCATACTATCTTCCTCCATTTTAATCCTCCTTATCGTTTTTGCATCATTAGCAAATATTGAGAGATACAAGTCTATTCCCTCTGGGAAATCGTTTACATATATCAGGAACAGTATAGGTCCATGAACTGATCCCTGAGGGACTCCACTGGTGACGTCTCGCCACTCCGAGACCTCACCCCCTCACAGTGACTCTCTGTCTTCTGTTGCTTAGGGACTCCCTTATCCAGTAGAGTACCTTCCTTTTCACTCCTGTCTGCATCTCCAGTTTGTACACCAGTCTCTTAGTTGGTACTGTGTCAAAGACTTTCTGACAATCCAAAAATATGCAGTCTGCCCACCCCTCTCATTCTTGCATGATTTTTGTGGCCTGGTCATAAAATTCAATCAATCCTGTGAGGCATGATCTGCCATCCCTGAACCCATGCTGATGTTTTGATACAAAGTTCTCTCGTATCCAGATGTTCCACTAGTTTTTTTTCACACAATCATCTCCATCACTTTGCATGGTATACAAATTAGTAACACTGGCCTGTAGTTCAGTGCCTCCTGCCTGTCACCCTTCTTGTATATTGGGACTACATTAGCCGTCTTTTAAGTTTTTGGCAGTTCACCTGTTACCAGAGATTTGTTATACACCATGGTGAGTGGCTGACACAGAGCTTATGCTCCTTCCTTTAGTATCTATGTTGAGAAAATAGATAGATTGATACATGAGTATATGAATGGATAGGTGCCACCACTGTACAGGTGCCACCACTGTAACTACAGGTGCCACCACTGTAACTACAGGTGATGATGAAGATGATGATGATGGCGCTGCTACATATGATGATATTCATATATAGATATATAATGATATTCTCTGGGAAGTTTGGCCTTTCTATAGCGTCTTGTACTGTAGTCCTAAACTACCGTGTTATACACAAAAATTACAATAGCCTGATGGATCAAATGAACAAATCCACAAGGGCCGTGACGAGGGTTCGAACCTATGTCTGAGAGGACCTTGTTCCCCCTGCGTCCCGCCAGAAACTCTGTCTTTAAATCGCTATTTTTCCGATGCACTTTTAAACCTTCTCTAAAGCATCCTCCTTTTTTTCTCGTTAACATTTAACCTAACCATAAAGAGGTGTCTCGCCCCCCTTAGTGACCCTTTAACGCTTGCCATTAAAATAACCCATTAACTAAGAGGTTCTGTTGGTTCTTAGTGGGGGGGGGGCATTATCTTGGTGGTTATCAGGTACACTGGCAGTAATGCAGTTAGGCCGGGGGGGGGGGGGGTAGGCTGCACTCACGCACTTCAAGTATATTATGTAAAAAAAAAAACGGGCTCGCCATAGCCCGTGCTACTTGGAACTGGTTCCAGGTAGCGAATCTTTAACAACAACAACATTGTGTATTTGATTGTGGCTTTCAGATAGGGGGGGGGGGGGTAAACGCCACATTTTTCCCATAGTTACCTTACCTATGGGGTACTTACCTATGGATAATTTTTATTTAGGTAAGGAAGTTGCAGCCTTAATATGCTCCTTATTCTTATTCCTGCCCACTGGATAAGCCCACCTTCTAAGACACTATGCAGGCGAAGAGTCACAATAACGTGGCTGAAGTATGTTGACCAGACCACACACTAGAAGTTGAAGGACGACGACGTTTCGGTCCGTCCTGGACCATTCTCAAGTCGCTTGTGATGAGGTAGAGAACGGGAAATAAATAGGCAAGAGAGAGGTGAGGAGGAAAGTAAGGTGTAGAGAATAGTAGTAATAATGAGAACTGCAGAAGGCCTATTGGCCCATACGAGGCAGCTCCCATTATAACCACCGAAGGAAGGTAATAGGAATAAGCAGAGGATAGCAAGGGAGCGTAGGAGAAGACAATGAACAGAAAAAGGGGAGAAGAGAGAAAAAAGGAAAGAGAAAGAAAGATAAATGGAAGGGTAAGCTTATGTTAAGTCACGTTTGTTAGAAAGATTAGAGCATTTGAGTATGTACTGTGAAAGGGAAGAGTCCACAGCAACAAAGCCAGGACTCAAGTTCATGTTGGGTACATTGTGTATAAGAGCCGATTCTACAAGACGGCGTCTGTGAAGAGTAGAGGCAGGAAAGATTATTTGGAGGAAGACCAATCAATGGGATGATTAGAATCCCTCACATGGCAGAAGAGAGCATTGTTAGTGTCTGCAGACTTAACACTTCTCTTGTGTTCTTTAAGTCTGTCATTCAGTGTACGGCCAGTTTCGCCAAAGTATTGGAGAGGACAAGATGAACAGGAAATAGAGTAGACACCAGCAGCATTAGAAGCAGGAGGAGCAGTGTGAACTAGATTGCTACGAAGTGTGTTAGTTTGTCGAAAGGCGAGTTTAATGTCAAGAGGACGAAAGGTATTGGTAAAAGTTTTGAGTTCAGATATGAAGGGAAGGCATAGTACAGTGCTACTAGTGTTGGAAGCAGTTTAGGATGAAAGAAATTTCGTTTAGCTTGAGAGTAGGCAGAGTTGATGAAATGCAAAGGATAACCAAGGCGAGAGAATGATTTGTAGATAAAGGAAATTTCAGAATCAAGAAACTGAGGGTCGCTGATGCGTAGAGCGCGGAGGAAGAGAGAGACGAGGACCCTTTTCTTAACAGAAGGAGGATGGTAGGAAAGAATGAATGTACATGCCACTGTGCATGGGTTTACGGTAGACAGAGAAAGAGAACCCAGACACAGAGCTGTGAACATGAACATCAAGAAAAGGAAGGAGAATTAGATTCCCACTCAACTTTGAAATGGATAGAAGGAGCCAGATTGTTAGAGAGGCGAGGAAAGGCTGGAAAAGATTAAGGTCATGAGCCATAAAGCAAAAATGTCATCAACATAGCGAAGCCAGAGAGAGGGACGAGTATCAATAGAAGGAAGAAGAACAGTTTCGAAGTATTCCATGTAGATTAGCAAGAACAGGGGAGAGAGGGGAACCCATAGCGACACCGAAGTTTGAGTGTAATATTTACCGTTAAAAGAGAAAGAGTTAGATTCAACACAGAGTCTAATGAGATCGAGGAAACGTCAGTGGGAAGAGGGAGAGGAAGGGCCCTCTGACGCCTTCNAGACGGTGCCAGCCAGTGACAGAGGTGTCAGCCAGTGACACAGGTGCCAGACACAAGGAAGATATCCACACTTGACCACTACTACGACACAAGTGAGAGGGGTGAGAGCAATGGGTCATCGCAATAAGGGACAAACGAAAATGTTTCGCGCCACTTTATATAATTAATAAGATTTATAGATAAAATAATTATGAGAAATGACACTCAAACCAATGAGGCAGATGTGAAAAATAAATTACAGACCGGTAATAAATAACACACACACACACACACACACACACACACACACACACACAACACACACACACACACACACACACACACACACAGTTGATTGATGTTGAGTTGTTGATGTTGAGCTTCACAGTTGATTGACAGTTGAGAGGCGGAACCAAAGAGCCAAAGCTCAACCCCCGCAAGCACAATTAGGTTGTACGATTAGGTGAGTACACACACACTGAGCCAGAGCTCAATCCCCGCAAGCACAACTAGGTGAGTACAACTAGGTAACTAGGTAAGTACACACACTCAAGGTGTGTGCTTAAGTACACACTTAAGTACACCACTGCTCATGGAATAACAATGCAGAGGAAATCAAAGAGTGAAGAAGAATCTGATATAATAGCAGTAGTGAAAACTAAAATAATAAGATCTTGGATGCAATTTTTCCCAAGGTGATGCCAAGTAATAAGGATTCACAGACATGGAGGGCGAGTGGCACTCATAATAAAGCGAAAGTGAAAGTTTGAGAAACTGGATGACCAGAGTACAAATGGATACACCTTGCTCCAAACCCCCCAACCACTTGGGCTGGACGGTAGAGCGACGGTCTCGCTTCTTGGAGGTCGGTGTTCAATCCCTGACCGTCCAAGTGGGATTGGGTGGTTACCCACCCCCCGTCCCATCCCAAATCCTTATCCTGACCCCTTCCCAGTGCTATAAAGTCGTAATGGCTTGGCGCTTTCCCCTGATTGTTCCTTTCCTTCCTTCCATCAACGATACGGACAACAGAGGGCAAAGCATAGTGGTCCTGGTAATCAACAATCTCCCACCATAAAGCAGAAGACCCAGAGAGGAATATGATGACATAACGAAATCGCTATGCGTGTTAGTGGCTTTGCAAGAATGGAAGAACACCAATATCATGTACTCTCACAAACCCATAAGTAAATAAGTAAAGCATGAATAGATGAACTACAGAAAGCAGCAACAACAGCTCACAGAATGATTGCAAAACTACTGGTCATGGGGGACTTGAATCACGGAGAGATTGATTGCGAATCGAGAAATCCCCGTGGTGGGGAAGAAACCTGAGGAGTAAAGTTATTAGAAGTTATAGACAGGAACATCTTAACACAAACAGACGATGAATCACAATAGCGTGGCTGAAGACATGGTTATCTTGAGGTTTCTTGAGATGATTTCGGGGCTTTTTAGTGTCCCCGCGGCCCGGTCCTCGACCAGGCCTCCACCCCCAGGAAAGCAGCCCGTGACAGCTGACTAACACCCAGGTACCTATTTTACTGCTAGGTAACAGGGGCATAGGGTGAAAGAAACTCTGCCCATTGTTTCTCGCCGGCGCCTGGGATCGAACCCAGGACCACAGAATCACAGTCCAGCGTGCTGTCCGCTCAGCCGACCGGCTCCCTAATGGTGACCAAACCACACAACAGGAAATGGAGAAACGACAACGTTTCGGTGCGTTCTGAACCGCTATCAAGTGGTGTTCTGAACACAACATGTGAAGGATGTCACAGTCGAAAGAGGATATACAGCAAGCACATTAGACCTGATCTTCACTCAGATTAGGTCTAATATAGACCTGATCGGTTCAACTCTATGGCTTTCTACGTTCATAATTATTTTATACGTTAAAAGTATTATACGCTAGGTATCGTTATTGCATCATTAAAGTATCGTTAATATATCGTTGCTAACTCTGACCAAGCTTAAAAAAAGGATTCCTCTCAATGTGAATGCTAACAATTTGCTCAAAGATCTGATGACTGTCAAAGAAACTTGTCAAACTCTGTCAAGGAGTTGTGTTGTGTGTGGGAGTCAAAGGTCATGTTGCCCGCCTCATCACCAGGGGCCAGATTCACGAAGCACTTACGCAAGCACTTACGAACGTGTACATCTTTCCTCAATCTTTGACGGCTTTGGTTACATTTATTAAACAGTTTACAAGCATGAAAACTTGCCAATCAACTGTTGATATTGTTATAAACAGCCTCCTGGTGCTTCGGAGCTCATTAACTGTTTAATAATTGTAAACAAAGCCACCAAAGATTGAAAGAAGATGTTCAGGTTCGTAAGTGTTTGCGTAACTTCGTGAATCTGGCCCTTGGGCTAGTTGGCTCCGAGCAGTTCTGGCTTGCTATTTGACCAAGTACAGTGTGATGGTGAGGAGGCGAGGCTCGGGTGGCAGCCCACCTGACCTGCACTCCACTCCCTCCTACCCCCTTACCTTGCGATGGTTTCGGGGCTCAACCTCCCCGCGGCCCGGTCCTGGACCAGACCTTCCCTCTAAAACCTGACCCATCAAGACCATTATCCCGTCACAGTGAGGTCACACACACACATTTGGTCTCTTATTTTCGCTTGGTTAGGTCGAGTTGGGTCAGGTCAGGTCAGGTCAGGTCAGGTCAGTTCGAGTTGGATTACATTGTAGTGTAACGATGATTTATAAGGCAACCCATCCTATTGTTTTTTACGGGCTATTCATGCCCGTGCCACCTTTTGGGTGGTTTAATCTTCATCAATCATCAATATCTTGTTTGGTAGTACTTGTAGTAGCGATGAGAACCATAGTACATATAACGACGTACAACGCAATTAGAAAGTAGAAATGTGTACTATTGAAGTTGCACAAACCGGAAAAGATATTTTATTTATGTTGCAAAGATAAACTAACCTAGTCTTCCTAGGCCTAATACACGATATCTGAGGCGTATATATAGTATATGTGTGCTATACTAGGCCTAGGAATATTCAAGTTATTTTTTTTTTGGCTTCATATTTTTCGGACTCTATTAAGTGAATAGTACAAAATTCTACTATGTAGCTGCTTAGTACGTCTATCTTTGTACTATGGTGCACTTAGTTACAAAAACTATCTAAACAGGAGGACGGGTTGACCTATACATACTCCCTCATGCATACAGGAGGCCTGGTCGATGACCGGGCCGCGGGGACGCTAAGCCCCGGAAGCACCTCAAGGTAACCTCAAGTTTGAAGACTAAGTTGGACCTCATTCCTCGGGTGGGTTCTTACTGTACTGGAGTGTACTGTATACTACTGTACTGGAGTGTACTGTATACTACTGTACTGGAGTGTACTGTATACTACTGTACTGGAGTGTACTGTACACTACTGTACTGGAGTGTACTGTACACTACTGTACTGGAGTGTACTGTATACTACTGTACTGGAGTGTACTGTATACTACTGTACTGGAGTGTACTGTACACTACTGTACTGGAGTGTACTGTACACTACTGTACTGGAGTGTACTGTACACTACTATACTGGAGTGTACTGTACACTACTGTACTGGAGTGTACTGTACACTACTGTACTGGAGTGTACTGTACACTACTGTACTGGAGTGTACTGTACACTACTGTACTGGAGTGTACTGTATACTACTGTACTGGAGTGTACTGTACACTACTGTACTGGAGTGTATTGGATACTAGTGTACTGGAGTGTACTGTATACTACTGTACTGGAGTGTACTATACACTACTGTTCTGGAGTGTACTGGATACTAGTGTACTGGAGTGTACTGGATACTAGTGTACTGGAGTGTACTGGATACTAGTGTACTGGAGTGTACTGGATACTAGTGTACTGGATACTAGTGTACTGGAGTGTACTGGATACTAGTGTACTGGAGTGTACTGGATACTAGTGTACTGGATACTAGTGTACTGGAGTGTACTGGATACTAGTGTACTGGAGTGTACTGGATACTAGTGTACTGGAGTGTACTGGATACTAGTGTACTGGAGTGTACTGGATACTAGTGTACTGGAGTGTACTGGATACTAGTGTACTGGAGTGTACTGGATACTAGTGTACTGGAGTGTACTGTATACTACCGTACTGGAGTGTACTGGATACTAGTGTACTGGAGTGTACTGGATTAGTGTACCGGAGATCAATACCTCACAGAGATCCTCACGGCTATCTTGCACCCAGGGGAAGGGTAGGAGGGGGGGGGGGGTAGGAGGGAGATTAAGAGCAATCAGAAGAAGCTAGTTCACAGCCCCTTGCTAATTACTCAACCCGTCCTCAGGGTTCCCAACGTCAATGTCTTGTTGTTGTTTTAAGATTCGCTACTTGGAACAAAAAATTCCAAGTAGCACGGGCTATGGTGAGCCCATAGTGGACTTACCTGGCACAGGAGCGGGGTTGTAACTTGTGCCCAACGTCAAGAAAACGGTCAATTTTAAAGTGCACTTGTCATTACCTACCAGAGGACCAAAACAGAAAACGGGACGATACGTCACTTTCGCCAGCCGCTTCTATGTTCTAGTACGACAATTTGTTTTCTTGCCTTAGATAACGCATACGTGCGAAAAGCGACGTTCTTTGTTTTTTTTTTTTTTTTTTTTTTTTTTTTATTGTTTTCTACCACAGACGTGGCCACACATAACAATGCTAACCAGCATATATACATTTTCTTCTGTCCTCCATAGACAGGGTTAGAGATGTGTTAAACATATATTTGAAGGGTTTATTGAACAATCAACCACTGAAGGTGAGTCGGTGCTTTAAAAATGCTAAGCTAACCTATATACGTAAATACATAGATACACAGATTTATGTATGCCTTACATAAAGTGTTCGATGTGTCATCTACACAGTGTCATTAATGTACATTTACAAAGGTGAAATGTAATTCTGATCAGCTTCCATATATACTTTATACCCATACATACACATACACACACATATACATATATACACACATGCATTCACAGACATTTATCTCATTTACTCTGACAGGGTGAGATAGCTGATAAAGAAACTAGTGTGCAATTAAGCACTTAATCACTGAAGGTGATTAAGGTGCTTTTACAAGCTCAGGTTATATAGTTACATCACATACATTGTATAATTAATCTATTACATGGTCAATCTTGGATACAAGTCCAATATATCATCAAGTGTTCCAGTACTCATATAGTAATTACAAAGTTCAGCATACCTTAGCCCAGGGGGGCGAAAGTCAGCCAGTATGGGACATTCTACAATATAATGTTCAAGAGAGTGCATGTTTTCTCTTTCACAAAGTTGACACATAGTGTACTCGACATTTGGGTTTTGAGAAAGCTGCCAGATACGTCTATATCCCAGGCGTATTCTGGCCACTATAACATCACATTGCCGGGTTCTTGTTCTATTAGTCCCATATGTGAATGTTTCCTCACGATATCTATCATAATATTTAATGCTACAGCTTTCAGGTCTTTGTGAATTTGTTAGGTCGGTGAGATCTTCATTAGATATTTGTTTAAGTATTCTCTTTGTCACTGCTAATGAAATACCCATATCAATTTCTACCACTGGTTTTCTACAGGCTGTCTTTGCAAGCATATCAACAGTGTCATGCCTTGAGATGCCAACATGTGATGGTATCCATAGGAATTTAATTTCAAATCTGTTTCTTTAGCAGCTAAAACATTCATTCGAATATCACTGACTATTTTCTGGGTGTCACTAATATGTGCGTTCAATGCCAGGAGTGCACTCTGCGAGTCACAGTATATAAGTCCACTGCCTTTGTCTTTTAAAAATTCAGTGGCAAGGTATATGCCTGCAAGTTCGGTTTGAGTTGTACTTGCCCAGTCATTGACGCGCTTCATTGCTGTATGTACGAGCTTTGTAAGAGGCCAGGTTGAATTGCTAGTGCCAGGCCGGCGAGAAACAATGGGCAGAGTTTCTTTCACCCTATGCCCCTGTTACCTTACAGAAAAATAGGTACCTGGGTGTAGTCAGCTGTCACGGCTGCTTCCTGGAGGTGGAGGCCTGGTCGAGGACCGGGCCGCGGGGACACTAAAGCCCCGAAATCATCTCAAGATAACCTCAAGAAGGTTCACACGTGCCCCTCCCCCCCCCCCCCCGCCAATATTTTGACTGATACTCCGAAATCAGTCGTGCATATTTGTCAGCTAAAACCTATTAATTCAACCAATTAGTACAATTAATATTATTATTACCATAACTACTACTTTTGCCGACTCCATTGAATGACATTGTACTAAATGGCCTCCCCAGTAATGTTGACCAGACCACACACTAGAAAAGGAAGGGACGACGACGTTTCGGTCCGTCCAAGACCATTCTGACAATCGACTTGAGGATGGTCCAGGACGGACCGAAACGTCGTCGTCCCTTCACCTGTCTAGTGTTTATGGATTGGTCAACATACTTTAGCCACGTTATTGTGACTCATCGCCTCCCCCAGCAATGATTACAGATTAGCAACGCATGAAGGATCCATCTTTTAATGTCCGTGTTAAACTATCCTCTTTTAAAGGCCGTGTTAGTGTAAGTATTGCTGTCATATTAACATGAGAATATTACAGATACAAGCCTTGTTTAACAATACGGTAGGTATGAGCTACGAGGAAAGGCTACGGGAGCTAAACCTCACGTCTCTAGAAGACACAGGAGTAAGGGGGAGACATGATTACCACCTACAAAATTCTCAGAGGAATTGACAGCGTCAAGTCCTCCGAGACAGAGGAATTCTTAGCATACCCGCGGCCCGGGAATGCTAAGAATTACACACCCCCAGGAAGCAGCTCGTAGCAGCTGTCTAACTCCCAGGTACCTATTTACCGCTAGGTAACAGGGGCATCAGGGTGAAAGAATCTTTGCCAATTTTGTT
>WNGS01054273.1:0-11554 GCA_020271785.1 Procambarus virginalis
CCAAATCCTTGACATGCTGTTTTTTCTACTATGGGAAGATTCGATTGTGTTTTGTAATGGATAATAACCCATAACCATCCATGGGATACCATAATAAATTAACAAAATCAAATCATCAAAACCATATGGAAATAGCTATTTTTCTATATCTCATTATTAATAATTAACTTCATGCATCGCTAACTGTGAACACACACTTCACTGCGTGTGTGTGCGTACTCACCTAGTTGTGCTTGCGGGGGGTTGAGCTTCGGCTCTTTGGTCCCACCTCTCAACCGTCAATCTACTGCGGGCTCACCATAGCCCGTGCTACTTGGAACTTCTTGTTCCGGGTAGCGAATCTTTAACAACAACAACGTCAATCTACTTTTGTACATATTCCTGAGCTTCTCGAGCTCTATCATATCAACATTTGAAACTGTGTATGGAGTCAGCCTCCACCACATCACTTCCTAGTGCATTCCATTTACTAACTATTATGACATTGAAAAAGTTTTTGCTAATGTCTCTGTGGCTCATTTGGGTACTCAGCTTCCACCTGTGTCCCCTTGTGCATTTACCACCCGTGTTAAATAATCAATCTTTGTCTACTCTGTCAATTCCCCTGAGTATTTTGTATGTGGTGATCATGTCTTCCCGAGCTCTTCTGTCTTCCAGCGACGTGAGGTGCCGTTCTCGCAGCATTCCCTCATAACTCATGCCTCTTAGTTCTGGAACTAGCCTATTGGCATACTTCTGAACTTTTTCCAGCTTCGTCTTGTGCTTGACAAGGTACGGGCTCCATGCTGGGGCCGCATACTCCAGGATTGGCCTTACATATGTGGTATGCAAGGTTCTGAAGGATTCCTTACCCAGGTTTTTGAAGGCGGCTCTGATGTTAGCCAGTCTTGCATACGCCGCAGATGTGTGAGTGTGCGCGTGTGTGCGCGTGTGTGTGCGTATGCGCGTATGCGCGTGTGCGCGTGTGTGCGTGTGCGCGTGTCCTGCTCACATGAACACACAAAATACTCATAAATAAAAGACATGGACCAACTTAAATCAAAATCATGCCAGTTAAAAAGCCTCAGATATTTTCAAGACCGCACAAGCTGTGCTTGCCTAGTTGTGCTTGCAGGGGTCGAGCTTCGGCTCTTTGGTGCCGCCTCTCAACTGTCGGGCGTGAGAGGAGACGAGTAGAGCAACCTGTCCTCTCCAATAATACAAAGCATTTTGACGTGAAAATAGCCAAGGGACAAAATATAACACACTGTAAATCACGGCGGCTGACTAACATTCCCGTTTTCTGTGCGCGTGTGTGTAGCTGGGTTGGGGTTAGGTTCGGGTATTTTAGTACACCATTTGACGTGCGTAGTGTCAACACGAGAGGACGGGCTGGATAGATACCAGACCAACTTGTGGTAACACTGCCATGTCATGGTGCTCTAGCCTGCTCTTGTGGAGCCGTGTGCTGGCAACACTGCCGGGGAGCCAAAATATTTTCACCTGCCAATGGAATAGATTACAAAAAATGTAGAACAAAAAATAAAAAAAAAACAGGTGTTAATATTGGCCCGGGCTAGAGGAGTGTTTAGAGAGAGGAACTTGGCGGGCGAGGTGGAGGGCTCGTCCTCTGTGCTCTGGTCATCTGAGCATCCTTGGCTTCTAACGCAAATCCTAATTAAAGATTAACAAAGTGGAATGTTTGGGCGAGGCTGCTGGCGGGGGCGGTTCATAGCCAGTATTTGTGCTGAGGTTAATAACACTGGCGACCAATTAACCGAGTGACAAACGCAGACTTCTCTGGAGGACACGAAGCGAAATAATAATAATAATAAATTAAAACCATTTTAAATGTAAATAAAGTGTCAACATATAAATTAGAATTTTACTTTACAATTTCCATTGCATCTGTCACATTACCCAACACACTACTTACTTTAGTACTACATGATAAGACTCTTATTCAATTCTTTGATTACCCCTACGGGCTCACCATAGCCCGTGCTACTTGGAACATTGTTCCAGGTAGCGTGTTCCAGGTAGCGAATCTTTAATAACAACAACATCAATTCTTTGGCTTGTCGAGGTCCTCCTAAATTAAAATCTGGACCTTTTTTATACGAATTATGTTGTTGTTGTTAAAGATTCGCTACCTGGAACAAAGTTCCAAGTAGCACGGGCTATGGTGAGCCCGTAGTGCCTTACGTATACGAATTAGATTCCGAATGTAAACCTGAGAATATCCGTTACGTCAACAGGAGACCAATATGTCCCCAAGACACGAATGAGCAGCAGCGTGGGCCTTGAGAACGCCTGCACCGCATACACGGATGGTATTGAGCTGTATTTATGTATTTATATATACAAGACGCTACAATGGGTTTATGAGAGTACATAGCACTGATGTTTTCGCAGTCTTGTTAAGTCACTAACACGCATAGCGTTTCGGGCAGGTCCTTAATCTAACAGATAATTTTAAGTAGGTAATTTCTAGCAAAATTGAAAAAAGTGAACAACTCAACTCATTAGTGCTGCTCAACTCATCATTGTGGGGTTCAGTCCCTGAGCCCATTATGTGCCTCTGTAACCCTTTCCACTACCGCCCACAAGATGGGTATGGGGTGCATAATAAATGAACTAAACTAAAAAAAAAGTTAACATATAATCCAACTCACCGTGGAGACAAATGTAAGTTCGATAATTAGGACACGAAAATGAGATCCAAAATGGCGTCTAACTTTCAGTAAAGATAGATTAAAATGCAGGAATCCTCATATTATTATTATTTCCATATTATTTCCAGCAAATACTCTTAAACGCTTTTCATTCTACTCTATAGTAATAAGCTCAAGTAACCATGCTAACTACTACAATGTGCACCTAATACATCTTATACCTCAGTTTTTTAGCCGCTTTTCAATGTGTAGACTCAAAAGACTCTCTTAAACACGAGAATTTGTCGTCCTCCGAATAGTAGGAATCAACATTAAAAATAACATAGTTTCCCTTCAACCAATTACGATCTCGTTTTCTTTAACATCTTTTAGTCTCCATTTTCTTTTAATTTTGTTTCCGCTATGACAAACTTGTCTATTACTCCAAATTTCATATAAAATTTTTGGAGCTTTATGCACAAGACCAACATTCCATGTATAACAAACTATCCTATGGAATGAGGGGTATTAAATGAAGTTATAGGTAGCTGGATACATATATCCATATATCAGCCTATTTTCTTGTTTAGGTTTGTGTGTGTGGGGGGGGGGGAGGGCTTTACTGTGGCAGGTCGGGCAGGTCCTTAATCCTAATTTTCCCGGAATACGACCCGCCAAATCGTTTAACTAACAACCGGGGCCAGATTCACGAAACAGTTACGCAAGTACTTACGAACTTGTACATCTTTCCTCAATCTTTGACGGCTTTGGTTACATTTATTAAACAGTTTACAAGGATGAAAACTTCACAATCGACTATTATTATTGTTATAAACAGCTTCCTGGTGCTTCGGAACTCATTAACTGTTTAGTAATTGTAAACAAAGCCGCAAAAGATTGAGAAAAGATGGACAGGTTCGTAAGTGTGTGCGTAGCTGTTTCGTGAATCTGGCCCCAAGTACCCATTCACTGTTGGGTCAATTTGTCTAAGCTTGTCTGGGTTCGTCAAAAGTTATCTTAACCCCCTCCCTCCCATTTGTACCCGCCGAAGGTAACAAATATACCCGGTTCTCATGCAATCGAGTACCCGCCGAAGCCGTAAATGCCAAAACACTGCTGAATTTTAAAATACAGCTTGAAAAAAAAATCATCGGGGCCAATGGGGGACCTTTGAAAAATCGCTTGCTTCTTGTCCTCGTCGAGACAACTAGAGCTATTGACCCTCACGTCAACTTAGGTACTGAGGTCCTCCCCTAGAACTATAGACAATCACCAGGATGCAACCCCACAACAGTTGACTAACCCTTGGGTACCTATTTACTGCTAGGTGAACAGTTGCATTAGATGAAAGGAAATGTGCCCAATCATTTCTGTCCCTCCCAGGGATTAAACCTGGGATCCCCGATTGTGACTCGAAGCCGTTTTTTAGTTTAGTTCATTTATTATGCACCCCATACCCATCTTGTGGGCGGTAGTGGAAAGGGTTACAGAGGCACATAATGGGCTCAGGGACTGAACCCCACAATTCATTTAGCTAAGCAAGTTACAATCTTGATGAGCTAGTTACAAATTCAATATAAGTCGTCACATCAACAATGGTTCGAGATCGACCTCAAGTACAGGTTCTAAATTAAGCAACTGACATATGTGGAGAGCTAGTGTCAAAATTTATATGTTTGTCCTGCACACCGCCTCCCATCCAGTGGGCAGCGGTGGATAGGTTACAATCACTCAGTTACTACCTACAGTTAGCAAACTGGGGATATTTGGCTAAAATTTCTGGTAGCAGATCATTTTGAATGAAATATTTACACATCGCTGGAACATTGGTTATAGAATTGTCTCTAAATTCACGTATCTTTTCGCACTCCATCACATAGTGACGGAGGGTGTGCGAATAATTTACAACTACACTTTACACTTTACTTATACTGTACTTTAGTATTCTGTATTACCCTCCACTACACCACACCAGAACTGCCACCTCACACCTCATCCTGCATGGTATATGTAAAGTCAAATCTGTTACTACAGTATATATTTACATTCCCTCTGCCAATAGCTAAGCAAATATCAAGAAGATTCGTGCTAGAATCTGTGATCAAACTCTTTTGATCATATTCCATATTATTTTGACACTCAAAGCACACCCACACATTGTGCAGCAACATCAAAAACACGACAGGGATATGATGCCTCGTCATATGAAGCTGGGGATTGAGCCCCCTACCTCTCAATTTCAAGTATGTTTATCGAGACAATAAAATACATCTCAAAAGGATAGAGTGGCTTAGGTAGGCTATTTCTACCCTCCAACCTCTCACCAAGAATCTGGTATAGTATGTGTTATAATTTAGAAACTGTACTTGTGGTCAGTCTCGAGCCCATTGATGATGTGACATTGTGTATTGAATTTTGTAACTAACTCATCAAGATTGTAACTTGCTTAGCTAAATGAATTGTGAGGTTCAGTTCCTGAGCCCATTGTGTGCCTCTGTAACACTTTCCACCAACACCCTCAAGATGGGTATGGGGAGCATAATAAATGAACTATTCTAACTCCACATACAATACTACATCTGTCACGTACATGTTACTTCTACCTATATATATAAAACCACATCTACCATGTTAGCACATCTGTAACATGTATGGCGCAGTGACTTTTTTTTATAATTTGTACCTACTTAGTACACTTAAGAAAGATTTTATGTCATTCATCATAAACCCCCCATATAGATGTAGGACAATTAGAAAAGGACAATTCATGTAAATATTGGAGCTAACAAATACGGTTCAACTAGATTATGATTCAGGCATCCGAGAGTACAGTGAGTGTTCCTTGCTGATATGAGTAGAAGCTGGCTAAAATGTTAAGTCTTAATTGTAGTTCTTAGCACATATATGCACTCATGCATGACTGAACTAACGAGTGAACAAACGAACATCATATCAGTTGTATACCCAAGAATTCACTTTGTAGGAAAAGGGGTACAAATAAACTGAAGCTATTACTGTAAACAAAACTGTACCAGCAGTATTTAATTTTGTTTGGTAATTTAATGAAAAAACTACTGTACACATAACACCTTTAGAGACAAAACAAGAGTTGCCAATATTTTATAAATCATCGTACATTCACAAGTTCTATGCTTTTATCTTGGAGGGCAAACACCTTCCCATTCCTCCCCTTGCATACATCATTCTACTGTATCCAGTACTGTATTTGCATTTTCCATCTGCTCTATGAACTGCATACTGATATCAACATTCAGATACTATATATCTTGTATTTACCTTTACAGGAGTCATGAGGGTGATCTAGAACTTCCTTCTTGATTTTCACATGACCTAGCAGGCCCGGGAGTGTAGGCGTTGAAGACGGAGTTGACACGGGACTTGCCATTGACCGATCATACGATGATGATAATAGTCCTGTTGAGAGATCGAATGGTTTTTTAAGTTCTGGGAAAATGTGTGAAACTAAAATTAAAGACATGAAACACTGCACGCTGAGTATCTTGACTGTAAACTTGTGAGGTGCACCTCAGGAATATTTGAATATTTCAAGTGTGACTAGGTTGTTAGGTTTTGCTAGTCTAAATGTTATGTTAGGTTTAGATAGTTTTAATTATTTGTTTGTCTAGATATAGTCAGATTTGTTAGAGTTCAAAAATTTTAGAAAAGATTAGGTAGATTAGACAGTAGTGGATCAGATTAATTAGATAGGATGGGTGTGGATCATCAGTACTGTGGCATGCTTGTGAGTGTTTGTGACTTATGTGGAACACCTCCAAGATGTTCCATGCAATTTGTGTCTCCAGTGAGGAGTGTTTATGAAGATCACAACGTGAATGAATGGTGATTCTCATTTACCTTTCAGTACTAGTATAAAGAAGTAAGGTATATTAAATACTGAGAACTCTACGTTCTCTCAGCTTAAAAAGTTAGTTAATTTTTTTTAATTAATGAAACAAGTTGTTTTGAAAGTACAGTACATTACCTTTCCTGTTGTATGTGTACATGAGCCAAGACCAACAACTATGTCAATTATTGTGTTTGAAGTCAGTGGATCATACATGCTAAAGTTTTGGCTATGAGAGGTTAGTTCACTCTAGGATGTCAGAGGTCAAGTGGAAATATACCCTTACTGTAATAACTAGCTCAGCAAGACTGTAACTTGCTTAGCTAAAGGAATTTTTGGAGGTTCCCATTATGTGCCTTTGTAACCCTTTCCACTACTGCTCACAGGATTGGTATGGGGTGCATAATAAATTAACTAAACTAACTAACTGTAGTATTAATGTCATTGGTCGTATTGCCACAAGAACTACTTCAACTATGAATAGGAAATTAATTAGACCCTCAAAACTCACAGATTATAATAATACATACAAAATACCCAAAGTGCAGATGTATATAATTCATAACTGTAAGACACAAGCAAAATTGGGAAAGTAACATCTCTTATATATACTTATATATGTTGCATTGCATCCATATATCCTACAAGCTGCCATCTTCAAATATCTGGCATAACAGTTACCAAAATCATTCTGCAAGATTCTAACAACAAAAATAAAATATTTCCAAATACATCTGACAGATAAGTCAAAATATTTACTTAAGTATTTACTGAATAGTAAGGAAGTTCATTGCCATATACATTCAACAACATGAACTACTCGTAAGATTACAGCCTATTTCTAGTCTAATTAGGTAAGACATGTAAGCCCAGGGCCTATGTAACCAGCTATAGTCAATGTTCAACCAGCTCACAAGTCATACTACACACTACACCATCATGGTATTATACCTTATTACTTTACTGCACCAACTTGGGATCCCCTATTACACACTACACCATCTAGGAACACCTGATCACATATTGCACCATTTTAGGACCCTCTACCATACACTGGGGGACCATCTTTGAGCCGCATATTGTCCTGAATAATCAAATATTCATAACAACGATTTCTGTAACTCACGGCAATGCATATTATACAAAAAAAAGCTTGCATAAAACAGAATTATGACAAAGCTTTGCTTTTCTAACTGTGCAATTGTCATTTATGACACTTATGACAAAGTTAACTAAAAAACTTTATGAACAACAATAAACTGGATAAATGAAAAATTGATTACAAAACAATGAAAATTATTTTTGTATTTTAATTCTCAAGTGTTTGGCTTTATCATTTGAAAATACGTACAGTATGGTTAGTGTGCCCCCATGGACAAGCTAAAGACTCCATGTTATTTCTCATGTAACAAAACTGGTTATTAAGCTATATACATATTTAATTAGCTGCTATTACCAGAGGCAGACTGAAGAGGCATATACAGAATACATATACTGTACTGTACAATATATACTTATATCCCCCAGCTAAAAAGATTTGTACTTATTGCTTCAGTTCTCCATCAACTTTGTAGACTGGATGAAAATACCTCTTTAAATTTCTACATTTGCTTCTGTATATACACCTAACAATTTTCTAATTGTCTTGGTTCAGTTAGTGTATTAAGCTACTGTACTTCTATAATTCTGACACTGTCTAATAGCTATCTGCAATTGCCTACAGTGAGTAAACCACCATACACAATTTTTTCCCCATTTCATTTGTTAACTACCCTGTATTTTGTGTCATGCACACCACAGTGTAGTACAGTACAGTGCAGTACAGTACTTTTGTCATGCACACCACAGTGTAGTACAGTACAGTTCTTTTGTCATGCACACCACAGTGTAGTACAGTACAGTACAGTACAGTTCTTTTGTCATGCACACCACAGTGTAGTACAGTACAGTACAGTACAGTTCTTTTGTCATGCACACCACAGTGTAGTACAGTACAGTACAGTACAGTTCTTTTGTCATGCACACCACAGTGTAGTACAGTACAGTACAGTACAGTTCTTTTGTCATGCACACCACAGTGTAGTACAGTACAGTACAGTACTTTTGTCATGTGCACCACAATGTAGTACAGTACTTTTAAAAAGCTGAGGAATCCAAAGGGGTAATAATACTTTATCTATTGTATTTGTATCTCTGCCGATCTTACTCCATTTCAATTTAAGTGAAGTGGAACTGATTTTCAGGTCTCATAAGAAACTACAGTATACTAATTCCATCATTCCTCAGTTCAGGCTGTGTAATAAAGTAAAGCAAGACACAGTTACACAGTCTCCGTGGTGTAGTGGTAAGACACTCGCCTGGCGTTCCGCGAGCGCTATGTCATGGGTTCGTATCCTGGCCGGGGAGGATTTACTGGGCGCAATTCCTTAACTGTAGCCTCTGTTTAACGCAACAGTAAAATGTGTACTTGGATGAAAAAACGATTCTTCGCGGCGGGGATCGTATTCCAGGGACCTGCCCGAAACGCTACGCGTACTAGTGGCTGTACAAGAATGTAACAACTCTTGTATATATCTCAAAAAAAAAAAAAAAAAAAAAAAAAGAGTATGAAGAAAATGTTCAAATCTTCTAAAGGAAATTTTCCAAGAAATTCTGCACAGTGCATACTTTTTATCAGTAATTAAGCCAAGAGGAAGAAAGCAAGAGGAAACTCTGTTCAATATCTATGTTAAAATAAGCTAGCCACTTCAATATAAATCATTTAAAGTTAACAAGTAGATAGTGAAATCTTACAATTGTTTTAGAATTTTATCAAATCTTTATTTCAGGGAGGTTAAATGATATAGAAGTTAGTAGTACTGTATACCATTTGTAGATTAGTAAGTGCATAACTAATTTAAATGGAAATACTTTAGTAGGGAGTAGTTTACGAAAAATAATATGTTTCTAGGAATGAAGCAGGCAAATGATGGCAAGTGGGAAGAGAAGCAAATTTCACATACATGACAAGAGCAATGTGAGGACTGTTGTCTGATCTTGCACACACTTAACACAGCAACTGTGCTCACCAGAAGGTAGAATTTCAAAGGAAATCTAGGAATCAAAAAGCTGACACAGTGACACTAATAAATATGTGCAAGGTGTTCAGCCTTAAGAGAAAAGTGAATGACAAAGTTAAGTTTATGAGTGCTTGCAGTCGGTCTTGAACCCACTGTTGATGTGACGATGTGCACTGATTTTTTTTAACTAGCTCATCAAGAGTGTATCTTGCTTAGCTAAATGAATTGTGGGTTCAGTCCCTGAGCCCATTATGTGCCTCTGTAACCCTTTCCACTACCGCCTACAGGATGGGTATGGGCTGCATAATAAATTAACTAAACTAAACTGCAAGATGATCAGTCTTATTGCAATAGTGCTTTAAACTGATCAACATGATATATTAAGATGTAGATTTTATCCTCAAGTGAAGTTTAGCACATCAGCTTCTCAAAGTTTACAGGTATTTCTGAAGTACTGTATGCTGTTATGTACAATGCTGGAACATTGTTTATAAATATGAAGAGACGTAGTCAGGATTGTATGAACAAGTAATATATTTAATGTAAAAGTAGAGGGTTGACAAATATTAATATATAGAAAACTTATAAATGCCATCAAATAGAGAATGTTTTTATATATCTTTCCCAAATGAAATATAAAACAAAAACTGCAAGTCAAATAAAAAAGTTAAGTATAGGCTCAGTACATATATTATTTAACACATAATTAAGGTGTATTCTTTGGTGGAGGGGATAAGATATATGCAGATAAGACAGATATTTGTCTTATATGCAGTAAGATATATGCAGATAAGACAAATATATGCAGTAAAACAGCTACAGTAATATTTAAAGCATGGCAAAGACTAGAAAGCATGATTGACCTTTGTAATTCTTTAAATAAAATCTGATAATGAAGAGAGTGGGACTACGGAGGGCTATGGAACATGTATGGGACTGTTTAGGAATGTTATTAAATCCAGTTAAGTGTTTTATAACGAAACAGCGTGTGTGGGTGTGTGTGGTAAGGGTTAAACATGAAGGTAATGACTGATCTGATATATGTGCAGAAGTATTTTAATCCTGTGATGTCCCTATGGCTGTGCAGGGTGCATATGAATGGAATTTTATAAGAGGTATGAGCATTATGCTTGACAAGATTAAATTAAGTACAGTACTAGTACTGTATCTAACATGAAGTATTTAGTTTGCAGAGTCTCTCTAGATGTAGGTTGTGTAAAGCTAAGTTTATGTATATAGAATTTAGCTGAAAATAAAATTGGGAAACATTTTAATTAATGGTAGGAGTCAGTGATGAAACTGCATGTATAAAATCATTGAGATTGGAGAGCCATTGGAATTAGTTCATTAGCATAAATGCCTTGGATGTGTAATGATACAAGATGAATTTGTAAAAGTGGATAGTGAGAAACAATACTAGGAGTTGTGGCGTGAAAAAATATTAGTTAGAGGAGTAGGAATGAACAATATGCAAGAAACCTTGTGCCTTGTTGGAGCAATTTTTCATCTTGGAGTGATACAGTATTCAACAATAAAACAGGTATAATGAGAGAGAAAGAGAGAGAGAGAGGGAGGAGGGAGGGGTGTGGAAGAGGGGTGGTGTAGGAGAAAATTGAGATCCAGGTGCCACTGGATACCCCTATCTAGAAGAATGACCATTGGCTTTATACATACAGTATTTACACAGGGTGCAGTACTGTACTTCTGGTCTGAAAAAAGTTGAACACTGCTGTGGATGTCTTAATGTGTGTGGAGGTACTTGGTTCCTGTGAGGCACTGCTCAGTATGCATGATATCAGGACAAATTATGTGCCATGCTGAATTTGTTTACCTTTTTATCCTCCTCATTGACTATGTGAAGCAAGGTAGATGATGATGGTGGGTAAAGTAGTAGATTATAATGAGCTGAATCATATTTTAATGAAATGTGCTCACAATGTGCTCTGCCCGAAACGCTGCGCACACTAGTGGCTTCACAAGAATATAAAAACTATGCT
>WNGS01054283.1:0-13400 GCA_020271785.1 Procambarus virginalis
GTCACTGGGCGCGAGACAATGGTAAACTGAGGGGCGGAGTGGCGGAGGGGCGACGATCGCCGATCGACCACGCGCTAGGTCGGCCTGTACGCGTATCAACAAACTCGCGTCCCGAGGTAACCCTCGCATTCCGAGACATAATTTTCGAGGAAATCCTGCTCGTATTCCGAAAAACTCGCATACAGGGACACTCGCATTCCGAGGTACCACTGTATTTCCTAATTATTTCAATGTCTCTGATTGATTTTTTCTTAATTTTTTTGCAGTAATATTATTCCATACAGTGAATTATGGTATATTTATATTATAAAATGTGTGAACCATCGCTGTACTCAAAATTATGGTGTGCATATAAGTGATTCAATTATTATGTTCATAAAACAATAAACAAATAGTTTTGCTGTTGTTACACTATATACACAGGTTATATATAAGTATCTGCATGTTTTGTTCACCATAACGAACTACTAAGTTGGTCTTGTGAGTCAAAAGCAACGAGGAGTGGCCGCCACACACCAGCGAGCCACTCACTGCCACGCCCTCCCTCAACACCACTTCACTCACCCTCATTTACCTCCCACAATACTGTTTTTGCATTTATTCACTATACACAGACGTTATATATACGTATTTACATGTTTTGTTCACCATAACTGTACATCTAAGCTTGTATGGTGAGTAAACGCACAAAGACGTAGCTACTCCACAGTCAGCTGATCGGCGGCCACCCTCAAGGCCACACACACTAATATTTCTCCTCCAACAATATTGGTTGTGGTGTTATTATGCTATATACACACATTATATATAAGTATCTACCTGTTTTATTCACCATACTTGTACAAATAAGCTGGTATGGTGCCCAAAGACCCTTTGTGGTCACCAGTAAACAACACGATAATTCCTGCAGACGACGCTCCTCTCACCAAAATGGCGGCTCCCAACCTACTCCTCTCGCTGTTATCTCACACTATACACACATTATATGTAAGTATCTACATTTGTGTTCACCATAGCGAACCACTAAGCTGGTATGGTGAGTGCAGTCAATAAATGGTGGCCACACACAGTCAGAAGACAACGCCACAATCCTCCCTCCACAGCCGTACTCCTCCCTCCATCGAGCACAGCGCTAAATATCTTCACAATCAAGCTGTTATCAGAATCCTGGTCAGTTTTATCAAAGTCAGGGGCTTCAGTAATACTATCACTGCTAAATAATAGCAGTATCACTTATATTTTGGCATTTGTAGGCGATGCTGTGGTCACAAGCTGAACAGCGGTGCTGTGAGCTCATGCTGCGTGCGCCAGCCTTGGTGGCTGGCACAATACTGACGCTCTCACTCTCAAAAATGATGGGCTGGATTTTTTTTCTAGGTGGGATCTGGCAACTATCAGTCGTGGCTGTACTATTGCTGCCCCTATCCCAGGCGGGGTGTTTAAATTATAGCGCTAGACACGAAATCATATATAAATGATGTGCGCGATATCGGTTTTGTCACTGATATCATTTATATATGATATGCGCGGTTTGAGGGTTAAAAGATTAAAGAATCATAACTCTGGATCAACAACATGGCGAAGGAATAAACGAGCTGCCTTCTCTCTGTCTCTTCATAATTCTGGATCACTCCGGAATGGCAACACTCCCAGCTGTCATGCGTTCCCACGCTCCAAATGCAGTGTTAACGAATATTTTGCAACTCGCGAGATGCCACGCCCACTCACTCTGCTCACTGTACTCACTATTGGCGTGAGGCGCCTGTTATTCCTTCATGATCACAGTATATCACAAATACTGGCAAATAAACCCAGTAAATCACTAGACATATAAATACACTATTCAATAACTCCAGCATATATAGTTCACTTTAACAACATATATAATAACGAGGTAATACTAGGCACACAGCCTTACACTACTAAATTGTACATTTATATATATATCCTCTGGCACAAACTTATATTATAAATGACACATAAATATAAATGTCCTCATCACAGTAATCTCTTCATCAAACCACAGGTACAATCACACACCATATATATATCTCGTGAGAGTTCTATAGCATCTCCCTTCACAACTGTGTCTTACTAGAAACAAAGACATTGGTGAGCCCTGCTCACGACATAGAAGATACTCTGGGTAAATAGCTAACTAAAGGGGAAAGGGATGGAAAACTGAATTACCTACTTCCACCATCAACGATGTGGACTCGTCCTCTGTTGAGGGTTGAATTGAAGCTCCTGGTCCTGGCTCATGACTTGCTGTAGGGAACACCCCCACACACACACACTGGTGCTCTTTCCAGGAACTCAACCAACACCCCAAAGAGCGCGTCTTCTCCGTACTACTTCTCTCTGCAGGCTCCGTGCTCCTCCACAACCTCTTGAAGGGATGGAGTCGGTCTCCTGGCCGTCGCCTCCTCCTCACAACTACGTCTGCAGTCCTTACTCCCGGCTGCAGTCGTTCGTATTCCTAGCTAGTTTGTTCTTTTTCTTCCTCACGGTGAACTGGCCCAGCTGCTACGTCATCACCTGACTGGTGAAACTGTACAGTCGTCCCTGACGTCACTGCCCAGGCTTCATTCTTGCTAAGCACCTGTCACTGGAGCACTTGTTGCTCGTTTCCCGTCAATTCCTTCTTCTGTCCCCCTCACGGAGTTCAGGAAGACCTCACAGGATGCTCGCAGACCACTGGTGATGCGTATATTCACCAGAGAGCGGCGAATACTGTCAGACTGACAGGACCCCCCCTATCGCACGTCCGGCCTTCATGACGTGTCATATCTAACTCCTTGGCGCCACGGGGCGCGCCGCCTGGATCCCCTTCCACTCGTGACGTCATACTTGCCAGGGACGTTTCTCATTGGCTCCCTGTACTACGTCACCGTTCTTGACCAATCTGGTGCCACTGACGTCATAACGTCTTGGTGGGAAAACGTAGGGGCCGCCGCCATCTTGGCATCCAAAAGGGCCTAAGCCACTGGCCAAAACACTCTTCTTTAGCTAATTTCTCGCCAACGCGAGAACACCTCATGTTCCCACATATTTCAAATTGTTCCCTGGAACGCAGAGAACGTTCGGGTAAAGTAGATATGACTCTTACAACTGGTGTGGGAGAAATATAAGGGGGAACACCGTCACAACTGCAGTGTGGAAACCTCCGCTCCTTTCCATGAGTGTTACATCTAGAAAGGGCAGCTTCCCATCCTTCTCCATCTCGTAAGTGAAACTCTAACACAGAATTCTGCTCGAATGCCTCCTTCAGCTCCTGCAGACGTCTGACATCAGGTACCTGTGTAAAAATGTCATCTACATACCTGCAGTATATGGCAGGTTTCAAGTTCATGTCAACTAAGACCTGTTCGATGGCGAGAGAAAGGAATAGCCACAGAAGTCACAAGGATAAGCACCAAGCATCGGCTCCTGGAGACAAAGACAAAGGGGCGAAAACTGTGAAATCAGAAGTTGGAGTTCATGGAAATTGGCGTAATATCCGCGAATATTCCATTGAAGAATAGACATCGACAAGTAGAGAAAGGACAGCAACAGTGGACAATGAAGAAACAAAGGTGAAAAAGGAACACAGAACGTTAAAGAAGCGTAGGATCAGGGTCAGCAAAGTCAGGGTTAGGGGGCATGGGTAAACTGAGTAAGGATGGAGGGAAGGGAGTGGGAGGACCAACCAGAGGCGGACGAGCAGGGTCCGGAGGAGGAGGAGGAGGGGGGGGGGGGAAAGACAACCGAGGGTCAAGGAAGGAAGCAGCAGGAGGGGCAGAAACCAGGGAGTGCACCTGAGCATGGGCAGCAACTGAGAGGGAAGCGGGGGCCAAGGAAACCTCCATAGCAAGAACAGGGGGCACAACCACTGAAACGGGAGGGGATGGAGCAAGCGAGTCAGAGGTAGGGGGCGAGGAAGAAAGTGAAGCCTTCTTATGCGCCGGGAGGAGGAAGGAGATGAGTCAGGCTTTCGCTTTTGACTCAGAGGTAGGCGTCCCAGCAGCCACAACGTACTGGGCAACAGATTCAAGCATCTCAACAGGAGAAGAAGAACAGAGCAAACAACACGATGACCGCTGGGAGAGTGATGGACATCAGTCTGCACAGACAGGCGGCGTGGAGAGCTAAGAGACGGAGGAGAAGGATGGGAAGGAGGATCGGAGGGAGACGAGGAATAAGACACAGGAGACAAGACAGACTGGGTAGAAAGATGGGGAACCCCAGACAGAGAACCATGAGGGGGACCCTTCGGGACAGAACTTAACCCTTACACTGCTCAGGGGTCCTGGGGACATTTACACCCCTGTGCGCAAGAAAAAAAAAATTCAAATTTTTTTTTCATCTTCTAAACATGTTAATTTGTGTCCCCTGAGCACAGGAAAAAAAATCGTAGGTGACATATTTTGGGCGCAATTGACCGAGGAAATCTGGCAAAAAGTGGGCATTGACAGAGCGGTCGTCAGAGCCGGTCAGCGTCACCCGCGCTGACAGGTGGGAGTTGCCACAAAGATATTATTACCTAATTGTTTCAATGTCTCAGATTGATTTTTTCTTAGTTTTTTTGCAGTAATATTATTCAATAGTGTGTATTGTAATATATTTATATAATAAAAGTGGTGAATAATCGCTATACTCAAAAGTATGGTGTGCATATTAGTGATTCAATTATTATGTTTATAAAACAATAAACAAATAGTTTTGCTGCTATTACACAGGTTATATAGAAGTATCTGCATGTTTTGGTCACCATAACGAACCACTAAGTTGGTATTGAGAGTCGAAAAACAACGAAGAGTTACCGCCACACACCAGCCAGCCACTCGCTGCCACTCCCTCAACACACTCACTAAACTTTCTTCCCCAACAACTCCATTTGTGGTGTTATTACACTATATACAGACGTTATATATAAGTATGTATATTTTGTTCACCACAACTGTACAGCTAAGCTGATATAGTTAGTTCAGGCACTAAGAGTCGTCACTATACACAGCTGGCGGTTCCCTCACTCATTCAAGGTCACACGCACTAAACTTTCTCCCCCAACAATACTGTTTGCAGTGTTATTACCCTATATACACATATTATATATAAGTATCTACATGTTTTATGCACTGTAACTGTACACCTAAGCTTGTAGTGCGCCCAAAGAGCATAGTGGCCACCCTCTAAACAGCTAGACAAATCGTGCAGACGACGTCACCTCCGTCACCCAAATGGCTCCTCCCAGCATAATCCTTTTGCTGTTATTACACTAATACACACATTATATATAAGTATCTACATTTGTGTTCACCATAGAGAACCACTGAGCTGGTATGGTGAATGCAAACAATAACAGGTGGCCACACAGTCAGTAAATGATGCTGTCTCCCTCCGTCTCTCAGCATCACTCCTCCTACAGCGCTAATTATTACAACAATCCTGCTATTATCACAACCCTGGTTATTTATATCACAGTCAGGGGTCATCTGTAATATTGTCATCGCTAAATAATAATAATTATATATTTATTTTGACATTTTTCGGTGATGCTGTGTTCACAAGCTGAACAGCAATGCTGGTCGCTCATACTGCGTGCGCCAGCCTTGGTTGCTCGAACAGTACTGTGCCTCTCACACCTGAGAATATTGCCCACGATTTTTTAAAAAAATGGCGTCTGTTTACAAGAGCCCTGAGGAAGCTAATGTGTACCCCATGTAGCCGCGGGCCATTTGAATCGGGTCTGGCACCCTATGGCGTATATATATGCCATGCGCACCGTGGGACATGTTACTCAGGGCATATATATACGCCATGCACAGTTTAAGGGTTAAAGGAACAGAGGAGAAGGCGGTGGGCGTGTCTGGGTCTAAGGCCTGGAAACTGTTGTGTGACTGAGGAAGGTGGGAAGGGCGAGGAGAGGAAGAACGCAACACACGAGCATAAGAGACGCCAGCGAAAGGGGGGAGACGGCGAACTTGACGCCTCACCTCAGGAAAAGACAAATGTTCCCGGTGCTTTAAGGTGAGGACGGCAGTCTTAAGTTTGTAATGTACTCATGTGTGGGGTGACCTTCGTCCCCCACACAAGAGACAGAGAGAGACAGTACAGGAGCATCGGAGGACACCATGCCTAAACCTCCAGCACGTATTACAGAGCCGAGGAGAGGGGAATGTACTCCTGGACATTACCTTTGATTGTGGAAGAGTCCTTCCATCAAAGGTAATCTTCACAACCCGAACGGACTGACGGCGACGACCACGAGGGGGACGAGTAAAAGTGTCTACCTGGAGGACAGAATGGCTCTGGGCTTCGAGGATATGCCGAATATCTTTGTGGCATTCCTGTAGATTCCTAACACCGGTTGCAACATGGGATGGGAGAACAGTGCCAACACACTGGCATTCAACTGAGCATTCTTGGAGACCTGAACAGGGGTCTCACCAAGGCAGGATAAGGTGGCCAAGCGGGTGGCCACATCCTGAGAAGGAGCAGCAACAACACGTGTACGGAGACCGTGGGGTTGAAAGTAACAGAGACATCTACTGAATCAACAAGGTGCCTATGGAGAGAGAAATCGTCAGGTGTAGAATCCAGAGGGAGGAGATCAAAGTATTTGGCCCATGAAGTGGGACCAAACAAGGCTTGGTACGCATTAGTATGGGAAGGGGTTGAGCGAGTGCGGCCGTGGCGTGGATAGCATTGAGAACCCCCAGAGAGAGAGGGGGTTAAAAGGTATAGTAATCACAATGAGAGATTGAGCCATGTCAGGGGATGAAGTGGTTACCACTGGGGGCTTGTGGCTCGACCCAACCACAGAGGAGGGAGGGGAGCCAAGGGGAGTAGTCAGGAGGGTCAAAGGAGGAGCAAGGTCAGGGCCCAATGCAGCGGGGGGCTATAGAGCCCGGTTTTCCAACACAGTCTGAGTCGGGGGCTTGGTCACCCACCCCATGAGCCCAAGAAGGTACAAGGGGAACAGAATATGACATAAATACGAAAGGAAAGACTTTCATTCACGAATGTGCCCCCACGCCCACCACGGAGCCACAAATAGAAGCAGGACACCCAACAAGAGACATGTTGCCTATTTTGCCGGGGCCCCCCAAGGGTGCGTCGTGAGTATACACCCCACAAACGCCACCTTAAGAACTGCCAGTTTATCAAGATCGGGTTCAGTGACAAAAGGAGGATTGACATTAAAAGCGTCCCCTCGCTCGTGACATCGGGTACCACAGTTCTACGGGTGCAAGAATATGCCTCCTCAAACACCTGGGTGTCAAAACCAAAGAAGGCCGAAAGAATAATCAAAACAGGCAAAAGGTCGGCGGGAAATGACAATTAGAAAGGAGAAGAGGGGGGGGGTGGAGAAACACGAAACGTAAGTAAAAGCCGTCCAGCAGAATTCGAGAGGACAGAAGCAGGAGCATAAGGCCACAAAAGGACAGAGGACTGTCCCATTTAGCATTACACTCTGGCAGCCGCTCACCAAGCCCCCTCACGGCAACAATGGGCCGGACAGGGAGGGGAGCCCTCTGCAAATTACAAAAGCGTCGTCGATGAACAGAAGACGAACCAACAGTGAGACGCATATAACCCTGAATCTGGCTGCAATGAAGACCTATCTTGACCAGCAGCTGGCAAAATCCTGGCCCTACCAGGACACCTCCAAAAGCGAGAACATGATCACCAAAAACACGAAACTACTACCTGATCAAGGGGATCTTGGGGGATCCCCTTCATTCTCAAGATCATGAAACAGCTGCCAAAGACAAAAACTGATTGACTACCTCCAGAAAGAAGAGAGGCAAAAAGGAGAGGCAGACAAAAGAGCCAGGAACCAAGCTGAATCTAACGACTGGGCCAACACAGCCTGCCGACATGCAAGATGAGTGATGTAGAACATGACCACCACTTCCTGGAGTACAGGCACACACAGCTTGGGCAAACCCGCCAATGCCACCACGGCAGACAACACGGTGCCTGCACCCGACCTAGAACCGAGCACATCAACATACTCACGGCAGTTCCTCCATGTAGGAACAGGCTAAAAAGGCAAACCACCACCAAAACAGGAAATTGAGGCCAGAGTGCACCGATAACTTCAGGCATAAACATCATTCAAGAACTGGCTCACCCAAGCATGCTCCCCCCCCCCATCCCCCTTCCCACAACAAGGGGAAAAGTGTAGGTGACTAGCAGGGGCTGGTTGGACAAAGTTTTGGTTGTTTTCTTGTTAAGGGAGTTATTTTGATATTTTGAGGGGTGCTGGTCTTATTTTTCTGCCATGCAGTAGTCTGTTTTGATTTGCCTACCTTTTCAGGTGCTTCCTTGGTCAATGGCAAGATGATAAAGTTTAAATGTAAAGTGTTCATGAGCCATTGCTCTCATTGTCTCTGAGGGGGCCAGGTTCTGGCTCGTGGTCTTCGGTAGGCAACATGAACTCTGTGACTAATGACTCCAAGTAGTATGGCACTTAATCAGTAAGCTAACTTTAGGAAGCTGACGAGGCTTTACCCCAGAAATCATAAATGTCAAGAAACTTATTTTGTAAAAATACATTTGAGAATGATTTTTCAACATGCTCCAAAATTCTTTTAATTAATGACTTTTATGTAGTACTGTACTGTAATAAGGTTTAATTCTTTATTGAGTAATAAAATCCATAGGAGTGACAAATTTTGATAATTATGTGGATTTCAGTGCAGAACACAAACGTCACAGTTCTCACCACTCAAGCCGGCCTCACCGCAGTTGAACAAAAACACCTGCTAGTTTTCTTGGAGGAGCTCCTTGGTGGCTCCCTGTAGCTGTCTCACATCAGACATCCAATAAGGGGGAACCTCCCTCAAGTAAATCGTATAGAGTAATCTGCCATCTAAGGTTTCAGAGTAAAACACTTATACTGAGTATTATTTAATTATACAACTAATAATTACTCAATAAATAAATATGAAAATAATGCATAGAAAAAATACCAAATTTGAGAGAACATAAATATATTGCAGCACTGAATACAAGGAACTTCCACAAACAGATGTTCATTATTGGAGGCTGTCGTGTAAATGCAGGCTGATGACTGCTGCCGAGAGAGGAGGGGGGGGGGGGAATAACATGGTGTGCCTACTGTATGGGGTGTATCACATGATATGTACCACATAGTGTACCATAATTACCTTAGTTATAGGATGAACGTTACATTAGTACCACTTGGTGTGTACTCACCTAATTGGGTATGTACTGTACCATGTGTACCGTATGTGTATACAACATGGCATGTGCACCACATTGCATGTGAACCACACAGCATGTGCACCACATACCATGTTAATCACATAGTATGTGAATAACATGGCATGTGAACCACATGGCGTGTGAACCAAATGGCGTGTGTATCATTTTCTAATTTCAGAATTACTTTTAAATACAGGGATAGAGAAATACTAAAGAAATTGTACATGACTTTTGTTAGACCATAGCTGGAATATGCAGCAGTTGTATGGTGGGAGTCGGTCGGCCGAGCGGACAGCACGCGGGACTTGTGATCCTGTGGTCCTGGGTTCGATCCCAGGCGCCGGCGAGAAACAATGGGCAGAGTTTCTTTCACCCTATGCCCCTGTTACCTAGCAGTAAATTAGGTACCTGGGTGTTAGTCAGCTGTCACGGGCTGCTTCCTGGGGGTGGAGGTCTGGTCGAGGACCGGGCCGCGGGGACACTAAAAGCCCCGAAATCATCTCAAGATAACCTGCCCATATCTTAAGCACATTGACAAACTGGAAAAGGTGCAACGACATGCCACTAAGTGGCTCCCAGAACTGAAGGACAAGAGCTACGAGAGGTTAGAGACATTAAATATGCAAAACTAGAAGATAGAAGAAAAAGAGGCGATATGATCACAACATACAAAATAGTAACAGGAATCGATAAAATTGATAGGGAGGAATTCCTGAGACCCGAAACTTCAAGAACAAGAGGTTAGATTTAAACTCACGAAACAAAGCTGCCTGAGAAATATAAGAAAATTCACTTTAGCAAACAGAGTGGTAGACAGTTGGAACAAGTTAGGTGAGGTGGTGGTGGAGGCCAAAACCGTCAGTAATTTCAAAGTGTTATATGACAAGAGTGCTGGGTAGACGGGACATCACGAGTGTAGCTCTCATCCTGTAACTACACTTAGGTAATTATATAGCGTATCACATAGCGTGTGAACCACATGGTGTGTCTCACATGGCATGCAAACCACATGGCATGTGTATCACATGGAGTGTGAACCACATGGCATGTGTATCACATGGTGTGTGCCATCAATAATCAAACTTAAAAAATGTTGTTCCACCAGATGATTCAACGACACCTTGGTTTCTGCAAGTATCAGTATACTGTACAGTAAAAACATTCTGGAATATTTAACAGTTCTGTAAATTAGAATAATTATTTAATTCAACATTTCTACAGACAGCAGCTTATCATTATTGATAAAAACCATTTTTGTATGTTTATGTAACATTATATGCTCTAGTGCCACAATGATGGTGAGTGTTGGGAGTGACAATACGTCCTGATCTAACATTATACACCCTCGTGTCACTGTACTAGTACCTGGTACATACAAGTAAAATACATCCTGATGCAAAAGTCTTACAAATGAAGTGTTGCAAAAGTAGTGAAGGCAACATATGAGTGATGGTGGAACATGAGTGATGATGGAACATGAGTGATGGTGACACAGGAATGATTGTGAATGATTGTGACAAGAGTGGTGGTAGAGTGAATTAGAGTGGCAAAACCACTCCACAGTCCACTACAGTCACCTGCCTGATGTCTGTGTGGTTGGCTGCTGCCCGCATCACATCCAGGCCACTCACCACCTCACCAAAGACCTGCGGCCACTGCAGGCCCCCCGTACGATCCCTGGTGCTGATACAGAACTGGGCACTCTGGGGACTACCCAACAACCATGGTGACCATACTGTCCCTGCACTGCCTGACTCCCAGTACTCTCCCTGCAGGTCAGACAGCAGCGGGGCTCCGCCCTCGCCGTCGTTGCACTCGTAGTCGCCTCCTTCCACCCGTTCCCCTGAATTACCCTTCTCCAATACCTCTGTGAGTATCGTATTGGCATAAGTGCTGCCTCGCTGACCTGTGCATAACAACACAAACTGTTTGGCCAATCCAGTGTTGCAGTTGAGCCGGATGTGGACCCTCCTTCGTGTTGATCCGGGCCACTCCAGGTCGAGGAAAGCAAGGGTTGAGGAGGAGTCCAACATACCCACAACATCCTTGTACTGCACAAACAAAAATCACAATGTAAAATTCCAATATTAGTTTTGGTAATTAAAATTAGTATTTAATTCCTTCAACATATGTAGAGCAAAACAATATGTCAGTAATTATAGTAGGACTGGTAAAGTAGAAGAACCTGGAGAGTGCAGGCGAGGGCAGGCGGGGGCTGGCACAGCAGTGTGTGCAGGTACAGCTGTCCATCCTGTGAACTTATTCTGGAAGAGCTCAGTTCATCCTGGTGTGGCTGGACAGCAAACACCTGGCCAGTCTCCACCAATGTCTTGACGGGATCACTCATCCTCCGCAGGTGCTCAACCTGTCAACAGCATCACGCCGATTATCATGGGGTCATATCAACTGGGAGTCCGAATTAGGTAACATAGGGGATATCAACCTAGCAGTGCATCATTTCTTCAAAAACTCAGCCTTTATACACACCCACCGCCCTTTGCTAACAAAACAAGTCACAACTAAAAGGCTAAACAATCCTTGGATTATAAAGGGGATACTTAAATCTATTAATAAAAAACATGACCTTGAAAAGTATAGGTTAGGAATTGTCTCCAAAGAATTTTCAGAGAATTACTCATCATTGCTATACAAAATAATTAGAAGAGCCAAAATTAAATACTATGAAGATAAATTTACCCAAACAAAGGGCAACATTAAGAAAACATGGAGTGCAATTTCACAAATATTGAGATCAAAAAAGATTTTAAATAACAAACCAATACTCCTGTCCAATAACGATGGTCTGCTTTCAGCCTCTGATACTGCTATTGAATTCAACAGATTCTTCTCATCCATTGGGTCATCCATTGCTAATGATATTCCATCTTTCAGTACTAATGTTCAGGACTATCTTACAGGTACATATCCGCAGTCTCTGTACCTAACACCTGCTAATTCCACTGATGTTAATGAGATAATCTTTAGCTTAACCCTTTAACTGCGCAACGCGCCTGCAGGCTCGCGTCTGGTTTGCGCAACGCGCCTCCGGGTTTTTGTATTTTTCACGTTCCATTCAAATCTCCCGCGGCTACATGGGGTTCACATCAGCTTCCTCAGGGCTCTTGTAAACAGACGCCATCTTTAAAAAAAATCGTGGTCCACATTCCCGGGTGTGGGAGCCTCAGTAGTGTGTGAGCAACCAAGGCTGGCGCTCGCAGCATGAGCGCACAGCACTGCTGTTCAGCGTGTGACCACAGCATCGCCTAATAATGTCAAAATATATATATAACTTGTATCATTTAGCCATGATAGTGTTATAGAAGAGCCTGAGTGTGATAATGACTGGGTACAATGTTCAATATCAGTGATTCAATGCTGTTCACGATGTTCACAGCACCACAGCATTATTTCGTCCATCTAGGAATTTTCAAATGATTTCTTAGGTTCCTTTTCAAAATAAACGTGTGGTCATTATTCATTTACAGGAATTAGTGACCAGGATTGTGATAATAGCAGGATTGTGGTTATAATTAGCGTTGTGCGTAGTATTGTGGAAGGAGGAAAGTTTGGTGAGGGAGGGAGGGCGAGAATTGAGGTAGCCTCATTGTGTGTGTGTGGCTGCCACTCTTGTTTTGCTCACCATAATAGCTTAGTGGTTCGCTATGGCAACACATATGTACATGGGTATATATAGTGTGTGTATATAGTGTAAGAACAGTAACAGGAGAATGTTGAGAGGAGCTATTTTGGTGAGGGAGGTGACGTAATCGTAGCGTCGTCTGCTGTGTGATTTTTCATGCAGTGTATGGTGGCCACTGTACTGTTTGGACACATACCGCTTACTTGCATAGTTCTGGTAAATAAAACATGTAGATAGGTATATAGAACATGTGTAATAAGAACTATAACAGTATGGTGGGAGGAGCAATGTTGGCGAGTAAGATGTTGGAGTGAGGGAGACTGGCTGGGTGTGGCTGCTCTCACTCGAGGTGTTCTGAGTGTGTTGATGGTGAATGTATATAGTGTGTGACAGTGTGTAGTGTGTAAATAGATATATGTATACATAAATTAGCATGATACATAGTAAATATGTGCAGCATATGTGTACACAAGTGTCATGCACGTAACACAGTGTCTTCGGACAGTACGGTTTTTTACTGCCATAATATAGTGTACGTGTTCAC
>WNGS01054291.1:0-11523 GCA_020271785.1 Procambarus virginalis
TTATTTGTATAAATAATGTTGCACAGTATTACAAGGTAAAGGGTTGGTAAAGTAAAATTACAAGGTAAAAAATTACAAAGTAATGAGCGAAGTGCCGATGAATTTGCCTTCATCAGAGCAAGAATGTCTCTGATGAAGGCGAATCCTCACTCTCTATCTGCACTGATGAAGACGAATTGCGGCAAAAACGCGTTCAGCTTTCTCTCATTTGTCAAATGTGTTTTTTCCGCATATTATTATATATTAATTCGTATTATTGCACTAAACGTTTTTCTTGTATATCATTGTTATATTTGTATTTCTTATATACAAATAATATATATAAGAAATTCGATAATTCACGAGATAAGGAAACTTACATCAAGCTTCTGAACGGTGACGAAGAGAGTACCGTAGCCAATAGCCATGAGAATAATGGAGGGCAGGAAAATGGACAGAACAATCAGCGTCGACCGTCGCGTCAAGGTGTAGCCTATCTGTAAAGAAAACGTTGCACTGGTTACTTGTGGTGTATAACATGCTTAACTGGATACTTGTGGATATAACACGCATCCAGTCACCATAACTTTGATGATGGGCCAGAAGGTGAACTACACTATCAGTGTCAACCATCATGACAACTGTGAAGGAAACATTTTACACCGTTAACATCGTTTACTTCTTGGTGTAAAACAATTTCACCTGTTGTTGTTGTTGTTAAAAATTCGCTACCTGAAACAAAATGTTCCAGGTAACACGGGCTATGGTGAGCCCGTAGTGCCTTAAATTCACCTGTTTACTGGTGGCGTATAACATGCTCAAACAATCACTTGTAGTGTAACATGTTGACTTGGTTTCATTTTTTTTACAACTTCTTAACAAAATTTACAGAAACCATTGATTAGTAAGTAATAATCCTTAAATATAAAATAGTATAATCTAAATCCTTTTCAAGAATTAAATTCTCTGTTCCCAAATAGACAGATAAAGATATCATAATATAATGTAACTTCACAGTAAGACCTCCGTGCAGCGGTAGTAAGACGCTGTTGGTGTCATACCAAAGCAGTAAAATCAACTGCCGTCAATAATTTAATAATAGTTTAAAATTATTTCCTGATCGAAACATGATTAGTTCCTTATTGACTAGCCGGAGAAAGTATTATAGTTATAAATAATAAAGTTTTAACACCTTCAATAACTACTGAATAATATAGTCTCTTGTGAGAAGGAGAGCTTCACCCTCCACAAAATATTCTGGGTTAAGCTGCCGTGCAAAGATGGAGCTTGCTCATAAGCCTGTAAGAAGTAGCTTGCTCACAAGCCTGCAAGAAGTAGTTTCCTCATAAGCATAAGAGAAGAAGCTTGCTCATAAGCCTGCAAGAAGAAGCTTGCTCACAACCCTGCAAGAAGAAATTTGCTCATAAGCTTGCAAGAAAAAGTTTGCTCATAAGCCTGCAAGAAGAAGTTTGCTCATAAGCCTGCAAGAAGAAGTTTGCTGATAAGCCTGTAAGAAGTTTGCTCATAAGCCTGCAAGAAGAAGTTTGCTCATAAGCCTGCAAGAAGAAGCTTGCTCACAAGCCTGCAAGAAGAAGCTTGCTAACAAGCCTGCAAGAAGAAATTTGCTCATAAGCTTGCAAGAAAAAGTTTGTTTATAAGCCTGCAAGAAGAAGTTTACTCTCAAGCCTGCAAGAAGAAATTTGCTCATAAGCTTGCAAGAAGAAGTTTGCTCATAAGCCTGTTAGAAGAAGTTTGCTCATAAGCCTGCAAGAAGAAGCATTTCCAGCCTGCAGAAAGGCTGGAAATGTTTTCCAGCCTTTCTTCTCATCTCTTAACAATCTACTGTGACGGTGTCCCACCCCTATATTTCTCCTTACCCAGCTTAAAGAGTCATATCTCCATAACCTGAGCGTTCTCTGATATCCAGGGAATATTTCCATATGTGTGAGTGTGTGGAGCGTTATCAGGTTGGCTGTGAAATTACCATTTAAGTTTGATTATGCAAGGGGTTTACGCCCTTTTGGGTCACAAGATGGCGCCAAGCCGTTCTGTTCCCCGCTAAAGCGTCGCGGCTCCTGCTGGCACCCGATTGGCCAGGTAGGGTCACGTGTCGGAAGTGACCAATGACGATAGCACACGGGCGGTGTGACGTCACGAGGCGGAGGGCTCTCGGGGCGGCTGGCACCCAGGCGGGCAGAGTTCGTCACGGACCGTCACAGAGTGCACTCACCTCACCAGGGATGCCAGATTGGGCTACTTGTAGCCCAATTCGGGTACCAATTAGGATAATTGCATTCACTTAAAAAAACATCTACGTACGTCACTACTTACTATTTTTCCGGCAACAGTTAAAATAAGCTTTGCTGTTTATTCTAAAAAGCGAATTAATCGGAAAAAAAATACTTGGCTACTTTTATTGTAAAGTTTGTAACAATTAGTTCTTCAGCTCGCGACTTTCGGCAACTCAAATCTGGCATCCCTGCACCTCACCTAATTGTGCTTGCGGGGGTTGAGCATTGGCTCTTTGGTCCCGCCTCTCAACTGTCAATCAACTGGTGTACAGGTTCCTGAGCCTACTGGGCTCTATCATACCTACATTTGAAACTGTGTATGGAGTCAGCCTCTACCACATCACTTCCTAGTGCATTCCATTTATTAACTACTCTGACACTGAAAAAATTCTTTCTAACGTCTCTGTGGCTCATCTGGGTACTAAGTTTCCACCTGTGTCCCCTTGTTCGTGTCCCACCCGTGCTGAAGAGTTTCTCTTTGTCCTCCCTGTCAATTCCCATGAGAATTTTGTAGGTGGTTATCATGTCTCCCCCTTACTCTTCTGTTTTCCAGGGATGTGAGGTTCAGCTCCTTTAGCCTTTCCTCGTAGCTCATTCCTTTCAGTTCCGGGACGAGCCTGGTGGCATACCGCTGAATCTTTTCTAACTTTGTCTTGTGTTTAACTAGGTATGGACTCCAGGCTGGAGCTGCATACTCCAGGATTGGTCTGACATAAGTGGTATACATGGTTCTGAAAGATTCCTTACACAAGTTTCTAAAGGCAGTTCTTATGTTAGGCAGTCTAGCATATGCCGCTGATGATATTCTTTTGATGTGGGCCTCTGGGGACAGGTTCGGTGTGATATCAACCCCCAAATCTTTCTCTCTGTTTGACTCTTGCAGGATTTCACCTCCCAGATGATACCTTGTGTTCAGCCTCCTGCTCCCTTCGCCTAATTTCATCACCTTACACTTTCCTGAGTTGAACTTTAGTAGCCATTTTCTAGACCATTCCTCCAGTTTATCCAGGTCATCCTGTAGTCTCTGTCTATCTTCATCCGTCTTGATTTTTCTCATAATTTTTGCATCATCTGCAAACATTGAGAGGAATGAGTCTATACCCTCCGGAAGATCGTTTACATATATTAGAAACAGGATGGGTCCAAGTACTGAGCCCTGTGGGACTCCGTTGGTGACATCTCGCCACTCTGATGTCTCCCCCTTCACCGTTACTCGCTGTTTCCTGTTGCTTAAGTACCTCCTTATCCACTTGAGCACCTTACCTTTTACTCCTGCCTGTTGCTCCAACTTTTTTAACAGGCTTTTATGGGGTACTGTGTCAAAGGCTTTCTGGCAGTCCAGGAAAATGCAGTCGGCCCACCCTTCTCTTTCCTGCCTAATTTTTGTTGCCTGGTCATAAAATTCTATTAAACCTGTGAGACACGATTTACCATCCCTGAACCCATGAACCTGAACCCATGGGGAAAGATTTACCATCCCTGAACCCATGGGGAAACTGGCCATACACTAAATGACAGACTTAAGGAACACAAAAAAAGTGTTAAGTCTGCAGACACAAGCAATGCTCTCTTCTGTCACGTTGGGGCTCTAATCATCCTATTGATTGGTCTTCTTCTAAAATAATCTGTTCTGTCTTTAATCTTCACAGACGCAGTTTTGTCGAGTCGACTCTGATACACAACATACCCAACATGAACCCGAGTCCTGGCTTTGTTGCTTTTGAATCATCCATTTCAGAGTAAATACTGAAATTCTCTATCCTTTCTAACAATCGTGACCTGACTTAAGCCTACCAACCCGTTTTATTTTTCTTACCCTTCTCTTTTTCTTCCCTATCCCATTCTTCCTTCATCCCATTATTACACTCATCTCATTCGTACCTTTCATCCTATCCTTACCATTTTGTCTTACTCGTACTTTCTTCTCTTACCTGCTCCTCACCACCTTATTTATTGCTAGTGCATTCCTCTCTCCCTCTCCTCTCTTCCTCTCTCTTTACGGGCTATTCATGCCTGTGCCACCTCTTGGGTTGCTTAATCTTTATCAATCAATCAATCTCTCTCTCCCAGACGGGAGACATCTCCTGTCCACGAGGCTAACCATAGCCCGTGCTTCTTGCCCAGCTCCTGTGCCAGGTAAGTTACGGGCTCACCATAGCCCGTGCTACTTGGAACTTGTTCCGAGTAGCTGAATCTATAACACCAACAACAACAACTCTCTCCCATTTCACGATCACTCATTTCAAGATCACATTCACTCCAAACAATCTACCACTTATGGACTACTCATGCCTGTGCCACTTCTTGGGCGGCTTAAATAAGCTTCATCAGTCTCTCTCCCAATACATTCGACTTGATTATGGTCCAGGACGGACCGAAACATCGTCGTTTTTTCATATTCTGGTGTGTGGTTTGGTCATCATATCTTCATTCACGTTATTGTGACTCATCGTCTGCATCTGGTCTACAATTACGCGGTAGTGGGAGGCCAGTTATTGGTGTGCCATTCACGTTTTTTGATGGGCGTATAAGCAGCCAGGTGGCTGGCCCTTGGAATTATGACCAGAATAATGAAGTTAAACCCTGAATTAAATCTGTACCTAAATGTTCAATAATTGACTGGATAGCCTAACTTCTAATTGAAAAAAATATAATAAATAACAGCCCAAGAGGTTATGTGGTATCAAACAATTATAAATTCTTATCCAGTCCACTGCTTAACACAATTAAAAGCAAATTCACAACAGATATGATTTAATGACACGGGTACATGTACATTGAAACTTTCTCAAGAATGAATTTTTTTCTGAATTAAAATAAAACAACGAACGCCATCACATATAGGCCATATAACAATTCGTAGCTATTTCCCTCCTTTTTATCCAAAGCTTCTCTTCGGGAAACATGAGATAGACTCGTGTTGTGAGAAAATCCAAGCAGGTATTTATTTATCTCTATTATATTTTTGTTAGCTTCAATATTGAATTATGATTTTAAGCGGACTGTATATTTTGATTCAGACTCCCAGAATTTATCTGCACTTAGTTGGAGGGATATTTACAACTTATACCACAATGAGTGAATATAAATTAAGTTGTAAATATTTACCTCTAACTAAATATAAATTATACCACATATGGTGGCTTACACTTGTATTATGACTAATTCTAGTTATCTACTGTGTTAAATAAAAACAATTGAGGCCTTAGCTGTATGGTTGCTATGGCCTGATTAGGCTGTGTGTGATTCTTTCAACAACTGTTTAGGGTGTGGCTACATGTGGTCAAGGGGGACCTTGAATTGGCATCCGTGTAGTAGCTAGGGTAGCAAGAAACATCACAGATTATGCTGGCTGTATACTGATGTTTCCAAGTCTCAAACATACCTGTAAAAAGTTAGGGCTTAATAATGGCTCCATTAACATATAAAGTACAGGCGTGACATGAAATTTTTAGGTGTTGCTGAGTAAACCACTACTCACTCTGTTTGGGTTTCGTATGCTAATAACCGGCTAACCTATCAAATATTTAATAGTGATCGCTACAAATAAGATATTAGGAAGTAGGGAACTTAGTTCTTCTCTTTACACACAGAAATCACAATAGCGTGATGTATCAAATGAACAAATCCACATGGGCCGTGATGATGGTTCTTCGACTCTCGGACGTAGGTTCGAACCCTCGTCGCGGTCCTTGTGGATTTGTCCATTTGATGCATCACGCTATTGTGATTTCTGTGTGTAATGAAGTAAGGGCAAAGGGTTAGAATAGCTTATTGGCAGAGCTCGGGTGCATGGGGGAATTGTGTTAAAACCTGGTTTGTGTCTCGAAGAGACTGTAGGATCCGTGACAGGTCAAGTTGATTTCCCGCTGCAATTCTTATACTATGTCGTAGCTCAGTTGATTAAGGCATGTCTAGGATCCTCTCGGACGTAGGTTCGAACCCTCGTCATGACCCTTGTGGATTTGCTCTTCTCTTTGTTAATGAGATCTTCGATTGGTCGGATCATAATGGACCCTGTGCCGAAGCTCTTGAGAGGAACTGTTCTGTGCTGTAAAATGTTGTCAGGGAGTTCCTCCCTGTCGGGCACTTGACAGCTAGAGCACAATGCTTCGGATTTGTAATATTGGGGTTCCGGTTCAATCCCTGGTGGAGGCAGAGACAAATGGGCAAAATGCTTCTTTCACCCTGATGCCCCTCTTACCTAGCAGTAAATAGGTACTTATGAGTTAGAAGCTGCTACGGGCTGGTTCATGGGGGGGGGGGTATTAAAAAGAAGGCCTCATCGAGGAATGGGCCGCGGGGACGCTAAGACTTGAAATCATCTCTAGATAACCTGACATGTGTGTCTGTTTACAAGCTCTGCCCCTCCCTCTCCTGGCTGGCATTCCAACAATACCTGATGGTTCCCACTCTGATTTATTTAGCAGTAACAAGAGAGCTGAGCCATATTTTCTGGTGTATATTATATTCAGTCCTAGTGAACACTATTTTATTAAGTTTAAACACTAAAATGAGGTTTAAAAGCGTAATTGGAGTTTAATATATACGTATTGTTGCTATGACCTCACGAAAAACTCATTTTCCATTAATTCTTAATCGGTAATTATAGTATGTTAACATGTGTGTCGGATTTCCGACATAATTCCGGGGGGGGGGGGGGGTTCAGAATATGCGTCGAAGTTTGCATGGCACTTTGGGTGATGGAAGTCAATGAGCGTTATCTTTTCTTGCCATTTCTAAAGGAACTAATTTCTCTAATGTTTTAAGAGTAGGGTTGCCTCGGCATTTTACTTTCACTATTTTCAAGACGCCCTGATGGTTTTGATTGAACAGAAACTATTTGACCTATAGGCCACTCTGAGCGTGGCCCATCGCTGTCCACCAGAACTATGTCACCAGGGTTCAAGTTAATTCTGTTGTAGGGTTGTTTGCCCCCATAATGCTACTTCCACAGAGCAGTTAGGTATTCTCATGTCCATACATCATTCCACTGACTTATCACTCGTGAGAGATGTTTGAAACGTTGTACCAAGTCACTCTCTCGGACAAATGAAGGATCTTATGGTTCCTCGTCCGTAAGGGACACTAGAGATCTTAGAGGTCCCCCATACATCAGATGAACTGGATTTAACAGTTCACGTTGTGAAACATCATCAGAGAGGTAGGTAAGTGGTTGGTTGTTAACTCGAGCTTCTATTTCTATTGCAACGGTTTGGGGCTCCTGCATGTCAATCTTTTGGCAGTGTGGGGTTTTCCATAGAGAGCGTTTCACTGTACCAACCATGAGTTCATAGAATCCTCCGTGACATGGTGCTGTGGGAAGTATGAATTTCTAGTGGCACTGCCTTTGATTTAGGGCAGTGCACACCTTTTGGTGGTTCCAGATTTTCCTCAGACATGCTTCCCCTGCCACTAAGTTGGAGCCATTGTCTAAAATCAAACTTAGGACAGGATCTACAGAAGCAAACCTGTGGAAAGCCTGTAGAATGCCTTGGCACTCATATCAGGAGTCACTTCTAGATGTACTCTGCTTGTGTGGCACAGGTGAATAGGCAGATGTTACTTTCACCGAGATTTTGAAGCAATATTGGATTTTTTTACTTCCAGATCTATGTCTGCATGCTGTAAGTGGCCTCTGCACTTACAGGTTATGTGCACTCTGCACACTTAGGTTATAATTGTTTGTGTTTATCCAGAGACCCAGATCATTCTCAAGTTTCTTAGGGATATTGTCAAATTCTATCCGGAATGTATCGGTTTGGGTTCTCTTGATCCAGCACTTTGTCCCTAGGGATTGATTCCTATTTTCTTTAAAAAATCAAACACCACTGTATTACACTAGTAATTTGTTCAGTTCAGAGTATGATTAGGATCAATTACCAAGTCCGAGGTGGTTCTAGATTCTCAGTGGGAACAGTGACATTGTTCTAATGATATGTGGCTTTTGTTCAGGCCACGGTCACTGACTAGCCACCGAGGTCCATTGAACCACGTCTCTGCTTTGGTTAATTTCCGTAAAGTCAGGCCTCGGGAGAGATAGTCAGTTGGATTCTCCTTGGTGGGTACATATCTCAGTTTGTACCTTGCTGACAACTCTCGTATTTGTTTAAGCGGTTACTCGCGTAAGCATTTTTACTGTTATTGTTTCTCACTCACTGTAGCACTGCCTCGTTATCTGACCATTCCATTGTTTCTTCAAATGGCTGTTGCTTAAGGCTTTGATAAGATAATGAGCCAATCTTACTCCTAACAGTAAGACTGTTAACTCCAGTTGTGGCAATGATCGTTTCTTTAACGGTGCCAGTCTGGCTTTTGATGTGAGCAAATTGGCTTGCCCATTTGCTACCAGGTAAGCTACTGTGCCATAGTCCTTTCCCTGAGGCATCGCAGAATACATGTAGCTTAATTGTTTTTTTTATTTACTATGTTTGAGGGAACTTGACAGACTCTAGGATACTTAAATGTTTTCTGGTGTTAGAAGATCATCCGAGCCTATCTTCTGTTGCCAGCATTCCTGCATTATCAACTTTTCATTTATCAAGATTGGACATAATATCCCTATGGGTCGAAGGGTTTGCCGACTTGTGATACTAATTTTCTCATTGCTAGGTTGGTGGTATCTGGTTCTACCGATTTCATTGTCAACTGATCTGCAGTTGCATCCCATTCGACGCCTAGTACCTTGGTCTTCTGGGGAACCTTGTAGTCGGGAAATTCTGTTTCGATCAGTTGATTTAATTTGGGATTGTTGGAGACCACGACTGGAGAGGCATATTTGCTCCAAATAATTCTTGATTGGCCTCGTGATATATGTTCAGCAGTTTACTTTCACTGCTGGTTGTTCCTTGGAAATTGTCCACACACAAGTTGTTGCTAATTTCAGTTTTATTTGAGCTATTAGATTTCTTCAAGTCCAAGGTAGCTTGAAGCAGAAACGGAAGTAGAAGCACCAAACAAAACTGACACAAACCTGTAAGTGATTATTTCACTGTTTGGATCATTAGAATCCTTGATCCATAGGAACTTTGCGAAGTTACGATCTTCTTCTTGGAGACCTACCCTAAGGAATGCCTTACTGACATCAGCGACAGATGTACAAGTCCCAATGTAGAATTTTAACACCATGTCGTATAGCCTCTGAGTCAGGCTAGGGCCAGTTTGATGGCAGTCATTCAGTGAAACCCTATTCTGCTTAGTCTTGGCACTGCAGTTAAATTCTATCCTTATTTGGGGTAGTAGCCGAATTTTTCAGTACTGGGTGATGCGGCAGGTAGTGTCCTTCCTTAGAATCTTCATTTGTTACAACCTCGATAAATTTATTATCGAGTTGTTGGATTATATCACGGTACAATTTCAAGTTCTCGGATGTCTATGTAAGTGCATCACCTGTGACCTTAATTGGTTTTGTGCCATGAAATGGTTTATGGGAAGCTGAGGGTGATTCAGTTCCCATGGTAACGTGACCCAGTATTGATTATCTCTGTAGACAACCGAGTCCAGGTATTGTTTGTAAGTCCAGTCATCATCTGGACTAGGTTGTTCAGGGACAATGCCGAGAGTTTCTAGATCCCATAATTTATGTATAGGGGATCAAGCTCGTCCTTCGGAAATGTCTCTGAATTGTAGTGGTGACTGCATGTTCACCTAGACATGCAACCATCACTGGGCTGACTTATATGTGGTCTACAGGTATGGGATGCTTCAACCTCAATACTGGGCCTGTTAGCAAATTGCCCCCCCCCCCCTGCAGACATTAACAGGTTAATTCCCTGCTGTCTATCATTTCATTTTATAAATATGGTAGACGTCTGAACCTATAAGGATCCCAATATTGGAGAGGTGATCAGACGTGATTTTATCAGCCAACTTGATTCCCTTTTCTCTTAGGAATTTGGCTGTTGTCCCTACACCATAAACATACAGGTCTGATGGGAATTTGTCTTCGACAAGAGCTTGTACCATTTGGGCATAACTTTCTAAACGTATTGTTGGTCCCCACACAGTGCTGTATGGTGTCGACTCTTATCGCAAATATTGCAGGTGCACAATTTAGTTCCACAGGTATCGGGGTTAATGACCTTAGACACCTGGTGCATTTGTGCAACTCCTTAAGTAGTTTTACACGTGTAGCACGATTAGGGTATGCATTGCAGATGTACATGAAATGTTCTTCTCCACAGAACAAATACGGCCTCCGGACGTTAACAGCACCTTGGGGAGTCACCGTTTTGGGTGACACATTAACTGTAGGTTTGGAGGGACCCACTGCGTATGTGCTCACACTGCCTTGTTTCCACCTTGGGGTGGAGGTAGTTGGTTTAGATTTATTACGAGTACTGTTTGTTCTCTGTGGTTTACTATGGGTGTGTTATGGCTACTTAGGACCGGTAACCGGTTCTTGATGTTATAACCCTTTTATAGTATCGAACCCCAAGTCGGTAGTAAGCTTTCTAGAACTGGCCGTATAGTGCAATATAGAGTAGGGGGGTTGGATAAACAATACACAGTTCTCTTCACCAAGATATTCACCTTCGCCATTAAATATATATATATATATATATATATATATATATATATATATATATATATATATATATATATATATATATATATAAATAGATTATAACTACACTTATGTACAACAGTGTCTCTTCACGCAGGACACAAATGCTTTAGCAATGTTTGTCAACTTCAGTGTTTTCACCAACACAGCTCCCTGTTCACTTGTACTGGACAACACTGGCGAGCTCACCTTTTACATGGGCCAGTCCACCCACACAGTATTACCATACGCCTACACCCCACCTTCACTCTCCAGCTACGCACTGGCAGAGGGCTTCAGCAACATGCTGACAAGGGTCCCAAACAAACCACATAGGGGTAGCTAACCCCTGGCAGAAACCTCTATCAGCTTGCTAGCAGCACTTCACGCTTGTCACATCACTGTAACCTTGATAGCCAATCTCGGGGTACACCGATCTTCACCAACACTTCGTATACTAGCAGCTAACACACTGCTTAGGTCGATGGCAGCTTACTTAGTCTTCTTGCAGGCCAAGCTAAGGGTTCGTGGACTGCTCAAGCTAACTGTCTTCCTGAGTACAACCCCCTCCTCATGTCACTTCTGTGGACATAAAAACGTTATTAATTAGATGGACAGGACACTGGGAATCCATGAGAAACACTCGTTCACCGGGGAATTGACATTATGCTCATAACACAACCTAGATGGCGCTGATCATAACACGAC
>WNGS01054299.1:0-12966 GCA_020271785.1 Procambarus virginalis
CGTGTATCCATTACAAGCTTGAGGCAGCCGTCCTCACCTTGGCGCACAGGGAGCGTTTATCTTTTCCTGAGGCGAGGCGCCAGGTTTGCCAGCTCCCGCCTTATGCTAACGTCTCTTATGCTCGCGTGTTGCGCTCTTCCTCTCCTCGTCTTCTTCCCACCTCCTCCTCAGACTCGCAACCGTTTCCGGGCCTTGGACCCAAATACGCCCACTGCCCCTCCTCATTTCCTTTGAGTTCTGTCCCGAAGAGTCCCCCCTCCTGGTCCTCTGTCTGGGGTTCCCCTTCTTTCTAAACGGTCTGTCATGTCTCCTGTGTCTTCTTCCTTGTCTCCCTCCGATCCTCCTTCCCATTCTTCTCCTCCATCTATTGACTCTCCCTGCCGCCTGTTGGTGCGGGCTGATGTCCATCGCTCTCCTAACGGCCGTCGTGTGTGCTCTCGTTCAGCTTCTGTTCAGATGCTGGAATCCGTTGCCCGGTACGTAGTTGCTGGGACACTGGTCTCTGTAAGTCAGAAGCGTAAGCCTGGCTCTCTACTTCCTCCTCCCCGGCGGGTAAGAAGGCTTCACTCTCTTCCTCGCCCTACTACTGACACTCTTGCTCCTTCCCCTCCCGTTGCGGTGGTTACGCCCCTGTTCCTGCTTTAGAGGTTTCTTTGGCCCCCGCTTCCCTCTCGGTTGTTGCCCTTGCTGAGGTGCGCTCCCCTCTTTCTACTCCCCCTCTTCCTGCTGCTGTCCTTGACTGCTCCTCTCCGTTGTCTCCTCTCCCTTCTCCGGACCCCGCCCGCCCACCTCTGGTCTGTTCTTCCGCTTCCTTCCCTCCGTCTTTTCTCACTTTACCCATGCCCCCTAACCCTGACTTTGCTGACCCTGATCTTCTTTAACGTACTGTGTTGCTCTTTCGCATTTGTTTCTTCCCTTGTTCTCTGTTGTTGTCCTTTCTCTTCTCGTCGATGTCTATTCTTCAATGGAACTTTAGAGGTTATTACGCAAATTTCCTCGAACTCCACTTCTGATTTTGCGGTTTTCGCCCCTTTGTGTCTGTCTCCAGGAGCCGATGCTTTGTGCTCGTCCTGGTCGTTTTCGTGGCTATTCCTTTCTCTCCTCCGCCCCCCCCCCCCCAGCTGTTGCTGGGGATCCTAACTCTTCTGCTCTCTTGATTCGCTCTCATGTTCCCTTTGTCCCCTTACTTTTTCCTTCACCTCTCCATTGTTCTGCTGCACGTATCTTTGTGGGGAATGGAACACAGTTTGTTCCATTTATCTCCCCCCCCCCCCCCCGAGTGTTGCGCTTTCTCTTCCTGCTCTGAAACAATTACTGGACTCCTTGCTTGAGGCTGTGCTCCTGCTGAGAGATTTCAATTGTCGTCATTCCCTTTGGGGTGATGTTCTGACAAAAACCCGGGGTCGCCTTCTTGAGCCGTTTATCCTCTTCTTCCCTGTCTCTTGTGAACTCTGGTGAGCCCACGCATTTGAACTTTCGGACTCGCACCCTTTCCTGTCTTGATCTTTCTCTTTGCTCTTCTTCTCTTTACTTAGATTTCACGTGGCAGGTTCTTGATGACCTCCTTGGCAGTGACCATTTTCCTATCCCTGTTACCTTTTTCTCTTTTCGCCCTCCCCTCTCCTTCCCTAGGTGGCAATTTGCGAAAGCAGACTGGGACCTCTTTACCCTCAGCGCTGTTCTCTCTGACCTCTCCCTTCTACCTCGCCCTCGCGCTCTCCTCTTTTTCATGACGGTCTATGATGCTGTCCTCAGGTCTATTCCTCGCTCTTCAACTTGGGGTTCATGGAAGTGCGTTCCCTGGTGGAATGCAGACTGTGCTCGGGCTGTCCGCTGTAAGCGTGCAGCCTGGAAGAGACACCGCCGTCGGAAGACGGCCGATTCTTTTCTTTCGGAAGGAGAGTGCGGTGGCCCGTAAGGCCATCCCGTAAGGCTAAACGTGAATGTTGGGCATCTAATGTCTCCACCATTACGTCCGAAACTCTTCTGCCACAGATCTGGAAACGTATCCGCAAGATAGCGGGTAAATTCGTTCCCGATGTTTCACCGGTCCTTCACCTCCGTGGTACTCTTGTGGCAGACCCGTTGCAGGTCGCTACCGAACTGGGTTCCCACTTTACTTCTGTTAGCTCTGGTCTTCATCTTCCCCAATCTTTCCTTCTTCGTAAACCTGTCCTTGAGTCTCGTTGTTTAGATTTCTGCACTTATTCCTCGACACTCGTTTGTCTTAGTCTCCCTATATCTCTTACCTCTGTGTTGAGTGCTCTAAGGCCCTTACCCTCCTTCGGGTTTTGACCCATACTTCTTGGGGAGCGGATATACGCGCACTCCTTGCTTTACATTCCTCTCTCGTCCTGTCTAAGCTCGATTATGGTTGCCCTGCTTACTCGTCTGCTTCTCCTTTTACTCTTCGCCGTCTTGATGCTTTACACCATACTGGGTTGCGCCTCAGTTCTGGTACCTTTCGTTCGACTCCCGTCCTTAGCTTGTATGTTGACACTGGCTTCCTGTCTCTCCAGGACCGCCATGATCGCTACTGTCTTCGCTATCTTGCGCGGTCCTTACAACATCCTTCCTCTCGCCTCTGTCGTGCTTTAACTTTTACCCTTCCTGTGGTTCCTGTTCCTCTTCACCACCTCCCTCTTTCTGTCCGGTTGTCTCGCTTACAGGATTCTCTTTCCGTTTGTATTTCTAATGTTTCTCCTCGTGTTGTTCCTTCTTTGCCCCCGTGGAGAGTCCCCCCTTCCGCAGTTTTGTACTTCCTTGACCTGCATCACTAAAGCTTTTACCCCTCCTACGGTTCTAAAACGCCTTCTCCTTGAGCACTTTTCTTCTCACTTCCACTCCGTTTCTGTCTTCACAGATGGGTTTAAGTCTGCGGAAGGTGTTGGTTACTCTGTTGTTTGTCCTGATCGCACTTATGGGTGTCGCTTACCCCCGGAAACTAGCATCTTCACAGCGGAGCTTTATGCTATTCTCTCTGCTCATCACCTGCTGTATTGTCAGTCTTCCTTTGTAGTTGTTGTTGACTGTCGTAGTGCCCTCATGGGTCTCGTATCCTTTAATCCGGTTCATTCAGTAGTTGTCGAGATCTAGTATTGGCTGTTTCTTGTTCACAGTAAATTTAAGTCGGTTGAGTTTTGTTGGGTTCCCAGCCATAAGGGTGTGTCTTTAAATGAGCGTGTGGATGCTGCCGCCAAGGAAACTTTCAACTCTTGTCCCATCTCTCGTAAAGGTATTCCATATTCCGACTTTTACCCGGTTATCCATTCCTCCATCCTTACCCGTTGGCAGGCTTCTTGGTTGTCTGTTACTGGTAGCAAACAACGTACTCTTAAATGTTGTTTTTCCTCGTGGCCGTCCTCCTACCACTGTAACCGGCGATGGGAAACGGCTCTGGCGAGGATGTGTATTGGCCATACTCGCTTATCCCATGGTCACTTGATGGAGCGCCGCTCTGCTCCTTATTGTCCTAATTGCATTGTCCCTCTTACAGTCGTGCATGTCCTTCTTGAATGTGCTGACTTCCAGGACGAGCGTGTCTTGCTTTCCGACCGCCCCTCGCGGTCACCTGTCCCTCAATAGAATTCTTGGTGACTCGGATACTTTTGATATCGTTCGCCTTGTGCGTTTTTGTTCTCGTATTGGCATCCTTGGTGATATTTAGCGCCCTCTGATTATTCTGCACATTTGATGGTGCTACATAGCCTTCCTGGTTTGGTGCCTTCTTTGGATAATTACTTGCTTACTTAATATATAATGAGTTAGATTTTCTCTCGGTTACAATGCCTAAAAAAATAGTTGTAACTCGATCCTCGCGGTGACGTCACAGATATGATTAATGTTAAACGTATAATTAATATTTTAATACCGTGAATAATCCACAAAATACCAAAATTTAAGTATTAATTCGTAGTTAGCCTTAAAAGCTAAAAATCCTCATGGAGGTATATTATTAGAAGTGTGTTCCAAGTAGTTATGTTATTATGAAATTTCTCCAATTATAAGTTTAAAATGATCCGGTTATAAATATTATAAAGGGAGGAGTCACTCTTACTATCTCGGGGATTTTGTGTAAACATTATCCCACCCAATTGGAAAAATAAGAAGATAGAAGATGAAATGTCCATAAAATAGGAAAAAAAGATTTCTGGTATATATGTTTATAGAAATACTAACTGGAGACAAATTCAGTTTTAGTAATGCTCATCGAACTAACAGTTCTCATTACTTTAAAAACAAATACATAATATTTGTAATAATTACATATAATTTGATATAATTACAAGATTTGTCGTCGTCTTAGTCGTCTAGATTTTGTTTATCTTTATCCAAATGACTATATTTGTCCTTAGGACAAATATACAGGGTATTGGTATTATTACCAGGGTATTGGTATTTGGTATTATCCAAGTAATGCTGGGTATTATTCAAGTGGCTGTTTGATAGACATGTTTATAGATACGAAAGCATTCTTCGGGTTATACACCTTGAAGCCCACTCTTGGGATACTGACATTGATTCCGTCGGGTAACTGTGCAGAGTTTATCAATTTTTTGCGATTGCTTCATGTTGCGAGTAAACTCTGCCTCTTAAAATAGGCAAGTTCGGTAGCATCTACGCAGTTCCTTAAATAGGGTGACGTGGGGGGGGGGGGTAAAATTGTAGTACTGCATGCAAAGTCCTCGGGTGTCCAGAAGGGGCAACTATCTCCTTCCTCAGATCAAGCAGCTTCGGCGTCTTCTGAACCTTTACGTAAATGGCGTTTGTGTCAAACCTTCCCAGGCCACCTAAGACCACGTCGAGCTTACATTTATTTTTGAGGAAAAAGAGAGCACGATGTTAATATGTAAACAGTGCACGAATAGTAAGTTAATATATAAAAATCATTTAAAGAATGACAAAGCTTAAATTACATTCTCTAGAAAGGCGAGGAATGAACTAATATGAACAAATCCACAAAGGCCGTGATGAGGGTTCGAACCTACGTCCGGGATGATCCCAGACGCACCTTATTCTACTGCGCCACGACATGGTAAAATAAATTGCTTCCTTGAGTGCAACTGCCCTCACAAGGCTCACGCAGCTTCTCCCAGGAAAGGGCCGTCTGGGATCAACCTGGACGTAGGTTCGAACCCTCATCACGGTCTTTGTGGATTTGTTAATTTGATGCATCTCGCTATTGTGATTTCTGTGTGTAATAAGATAATATTGGTTTGGTAACATGGTTGAAGTTGTGGGGAACTAATTACCGCGTTACACATTAATAGTGGGATACCTTATTGTTTCAAGTGTAGGTTAGACCCAAATATGAGCGAGAATGGGTGAATATGAACAAGCGCTATTTCGTATGGGCCCAATAGGCCTTCTGCACTTACTTTCATTATGTTGTTAATGTTTTTAATGGGGTTAATAAGTGCAATGAAGCTAAATTTGTGACTGACTGATTGGGAATACATATTAAGTCCTACAAAATAGACGAGAATTAATCAAACATTTACGAAACCTGTACATCTTAACTCAAATACGTGGGTTAGTTTGCACTTATTTATCAATTTAATAGGTACGAGGTTGTTGTACTTACCATGAACTCGCAATCAGTTGACGAATGTCAACCGCAACAGTCTGATCTGTCTGCTTACGCTTATCTACCTCGCTCCATCTTTCTGAAATTACAAAATAAGAATTTTATAATTTAATATTTAACCTGCTATGTATATACGCATATTCAGAACAAATATTTAAAAATAATTTAAAAAAAACAAACAGTTTTACCGATACATGTATATTATCGCAAATGTTGGTACCTTCTAAACTTCAAGTAACTATACTCGAGATATATTTAGTCATGGTTCAACTGGTAGTACGAGTCAAGGTTCACGAGTTCAATCCTATTGCAGTCCCACCATATTTTAGCGCAGACAAATCACACTCTTGTGAGTTCATTATATACAATATATTAAATTTCAAGAACCTAACGTAGCTTCTTTCACCACAAGCTAATACACAAGCAGCTTAGTTTGGATAACGCAATCTATTGATCCTCGAATGACTGTACACTTCCCACTGACCAATTCTCCTAACTCTCATCTTCACTACTTATTTACTAACACTTTCCCAACTCCTTACCTCTGTCTAGTATGAAGTAGCGGAGGCTGATGTGCCTGTGGTCTGGGTCGGCTGCAACATGTTTGAGCTCCTTGGCTTTGCTCCAGAGAGAATCTTGCAGTTTCTTCATGCTGAGTTTCACGCTATCTGGCAGGTCCAAGTAGGCGTAGTGGGTAGCTTCCCTCCTGGCAGGCATTTCGGATGCGATCTGAAATGAAAATAACGCCAGTTTAATATGTCTGGCAGGTTTAATATATAGATGTTTATTTAATCTATAACTTCTAAGATTGTAAATGATTCTTATCTTTTTTTTACTTCGTGAAAGCATTTGTAATGCGATCTGCACTGATAATAACACAAGTATAATATACCAGCCCATCCTCCAGTTTTGGTAGTACTTACAGTAACGATGAGGACCATAGTATATTTACCGACGTACAACGAAATTAGAACGTAGAAATCTGAACTCTAAACAAATTTGAACAAACCGGAAAACTATTTTTAATTGGGTTATTTTGACAGACTAAATTGTAAACTGTAAAAAATGTCATCTGTATATTTTGTGGAAAGGTTAGTAATGTTGTGTACCTTGACTTTAGCAAACCTTTTGATACATTACCAATCTTTTGCCCAGTACAAAACCATATTTACATAGTCTTGAAGTGATCTTATCTTGAGGTTATCTTATCTTGAGATGATTTCGGGGCTTTAGTGTCCTCGCGGCACGATCCTCGACCAGGTCTACACCCCCAGGAAGCAGCTCGTGTCGGCTGACTAACTCCCAGGTACTTATTTACTGCTAGGTAACAGGGGCATCAGGGTGCAAGAAACTCTGCCCATTGTTTCTCGCCGGCACCCGGGATTGAACCCGGGACCACAGGATCACCCGTCCGGTGTTTGTCTGCTCAGCCGCTGGCTGAGCGGACAGATTAATCCTGACAGCGGACAGATGAGTTGATTAATCCAACTTAATATTGCAGCCCCAATACTGTGAGCCTCTATCTTTATAATCAATCTTTCATGTAGCACTGTATCAAAAGCTTTGCTAAAGTCAAGGTACACATCACAAACCTTACGATCACTGACTGCCTCAACTTTGCTGGAATAGAATTATAGCACGTTTGTTAAACATAAACGGCCATTTGAACATCTATGTGGTGAATCATTTATTTATTTACATTTATCTCAGTTGACCTGTCAGTTTTTACTGGTCCAGGACAGACCGAAACGTCGCCGCTTCTCGACGAAGTAGAGTTTTATGTAAAAAAGTAAAAAAAAAAGTGAGTTGTGCGGTCATTATAGATACTCCTCTCTAATGGTCGACAGATGCTAGAAGCGTTTACCCTTCATATTTACATTCTCCTATAATACAAATGAAAATGTGTTCGTGGTTAAAGGATGGTCATGAATGGGGAAGGTATAAAGAAGAAAAAATGGGGAAAGGAAAAGGAGAGAGATAAGCATTTGCAAAGAATTATAGACGAGTTGCACTAACGTCCCACATAATAAGTGTTCGAGAGATTAGTCAGGTCACCAGTTTCATGGAGACCAATGATATTCACAACAAAGGCCAACATGGATTTAGAGCGGGAAGATCGTGCCTCTCACAGCTACTTGACCACTACGACAAAGTAACTCAGGCATTAGAAGAAAAACATAATGCAGATGTATACCCGGACATGGCAAAGGCATTCGATAAATGTGACCATGGAGTAATAGCTCCTTACCTGAGCACACAAAATTAGGTCAAAAGGAATAACCGCTGGATTATTAAAATAGGACGGTGGATACTCGGTTTTCTGTCGAACAGAACACAAGAGTAACAGTCAACCATGTAGAGACCAAGTGCAGTTAAAAGCTCTGTGCATGTGCCTCTGTGCCTCTTACCTATATACAAAAGTTCACTTCATGTCACAGAAGAGAGCACCTCATATTTTCACCTTGTATTCACCTGTTACAGTATTGACCTGGGTAAATACCGTTGCCCCTAACTCTTCACCTTTCCAGTGATGCAATTTAAGCTTTGTTAATCTCTTCATATGACAGTTAATTCCCCAAATTAGAAACCTGTCATCCTGCGCTGGACACGTTCAAGTGAATTTATATCCATTCTATAGTACGCCGACCAAAACTGAACTGCATAATCTAAATGGGGCCTAAACAGAGCAAGATATAGCTGAAGCACAACACCAGGTATCTTGTTAATAAAGCTTCGATTAATATATCCGTGTCCTATTTGCCTTATTACGAACATTCATCGACTGATCCTTTAGTTTTAAATTATTACTAATCATAACTCCCAGATTCCTTTCGCAATTTGACTTTGCAATCTCAACACCATCTAGCTCGTATCTTGTAACTGTCGTTACCTAGCCTCAAAACTTTACATTTATCAGCATTAAACTCCATCTGACAATCTGTTGACCATTTCAAAACCCTATTTATATCGTCTTGAGAAGTGATAGTGAGTTTTCTTCCGTGTTTATTTCCCTACCGATTTTTTTTATCGGCAAATTTGAAAATGTTGCTACTCAAACCTGAATCTAGTTGTACAGTTTTACGAATTCCTGTTCTAAACTGACTTCACCATTCTTAATCCTTTTGTACCATGCTCATTTTACCTATAAGGTTCTTCAGATCCTTTGTTATCCATTTTGGGTCATTAGTATTCAATTTATTCAATTTGCATGGTAAGCTACGTTCCTGTACTTTGCTTAGAATATTTTTAAATAAGGTATTTTGAATCCTAGTCGAAATCTCTTCGTCACCTATCCCTGGGTTCACGTCTTGCTCCAAGACCAGCCCACCCCCATGCCCAAGACTTTCCAATCTATTTGACCCTAAAAAATTCTTAGGATATTAAAATCAGCTTTTCGAAAATCTGGCACTTTAACAGAATTTTCTCCTACAGATCTATCCCAGTCTATGCTAAATCTGATTTCTTTGTGATCACTGTTCTGTAGCTCACTCCCTATTTCGATTTCATTGATTTGTTTCCCTGTTAGTTAACACTAAATCTAAAATATTATTTTCCCGCGTTGGTTCCTTAATGTTGTGTAAGAAAGCAGTCGTCAATTATTTCTAGAAAATCTACAGAAGAACAAAGGTAACTGCAGAAGGCCTATTGGCCATACGAGGCAGCTATTTATAACCACCCAATCCCACTCATTTACATGTCCAACCCATTCTTGAAACAATCAAGGCCCCCCCCCCCACCTCTACCACGTCACGTAGCAACTGGTTCAACAAATCAACAATCCTTTTACCAAACCAATATTTACCCAGGTCATTCCGAAATCTAAACTTATCGTTTATACCCATTGTCATGTGTCATCTGCTTCATTATTCCCTGTTATGTTAAACCAATTTATTCCACTAAAATAAGTCACCCTTGACACAAATATTGCTAGACCTAGATGCTCTAGATATTTCAGCCCAAAGGTGCTTTGCTTCCATCCTGTCTAAGTTTGAGGGCCTGTATATAACTCCTATTATTAATCATAATAAGGCAAATAGGACACTGGGATTTATTAATCGAAGCGTTAGTAACAAGACACCTGGTGTTATACAGAGAAATCACAATAACGTGATGCATCAAATGAATAAATCAACAAGTCGTAAGAAGGCTTCGAACCTACGTCCTACGTCCGAGAGATTCGAACCTCTCGGACGTATTTGTTCACCTGGTGGTGTTCTTCAGCTATTAATAGAATATTAAAAGTATCAACACAAGACGGAACACGAAACGGAATCTAATCTTATCCAGGTATAAACTGGATAAATTTAGATTTCGGAAAGTCCTGAGTAAATACTGGTTCGGTAACAGGGTTGTTGATTTGTGGAGCCAATTATCGCGTAACGTGGTGGTGGGGTCCCCTCGATTGTTTGAAGCGTGGGTTGGACATGTTTGAGTGGGATTGGGTGGTTATAGATAGGAGCTGCCTCGTATGGGCCTATAGGCCTTCTGCAGTAACCTTTTATTCTTATGTTCTTATTACTAACTCTTCGATTAATAAAGCCCAGTGTCCTATTTGCCTTATTACGAACATTTATGCATTAATATTTTCGTTTTAAAGTCTTACTAATCACAACTCCCAGATCCCTTTCAAAATTCGACTTTGCAATCTCAACACAATCTAGATCATATTTTATAACTATCATCATTACCTGCCACCATCTTCTTCTTTATAACCTGAAGTTATTAAGCTAATTGACTGTTAAGAAGGAAACGGCCAATTAGTTAGGAATCCCAAGAATCTGGATCCCCCAATTACTGAAAGAGAGGGGCGAATTTACGCTAAGACGGCTTACTCAATCAAGGGAAAATATTACTAAATGAGGATGCTTGGTGGAGCCACCTGATATTTACAAAATAAATTATCAGGATCATGGACTAAGAAATAAAAGGGAGGTTGTCTAAACAGAGGAAATAAATTAATCCCCTTTTATATAATAAAATAATCAAAGTATAAGATCAGCATACCCTACCTTGAGGTTACCTTGGTGTTTCCGGGGCTTAGCATCCCCGCGGGCTGATCGTCGACCAGGCCTCTTTGTTGCTGGACTGATCAACCTGGCTGATGCACGCGGCTGCTCACAGCCTGACGTACGAGTCACAGTCTGGTTGATAAAGTATCCCTTGGAGGTGCTTGTCGAGTTCTCTGTTGAATACTGTGATAGCTCGGCCAGTTACGCCCCTTATGTGTAATGGAAGCGTGTTGAACAGTCTCGGGCCTCTGATGTTGATCGTCCTCTCTAAGTGCCTATTGCAACTCTGCTCTTCAACAGGGGTATTCTGCACATTCTGCCATGCCTTCTGGTCTCGTGTGGTGTTTTCTGTGTGCAGGTTTGGAACCAGCTCCAATACTATTTTTCCACGTAAATTATTATGCATGTTAACCGCCTGCGCTCAAGAGCATACAGATTTAGGCTCTTTCGTCGGTCCCAGTAGTTTAGGTGTTTTACTGATTGGATTCTAGCAGTAAGGGATCTCTGTACGCTCACCGGGTCAGCAATTTCTCCAGCTTTGAATGTGGCTGTCATTGTGCAGCAGTACTCCAATCTAAAGAACACCTGCGTCATGAAATTATCATCATTGGTATAGAATCTCTGGTGTGAAAGGTTCTTGTTATCCAATCTGTCATTTTTTTGCAGTTGTGACGGCTACTTTATTTTATGTAAATTATTTTTACACCTGAAAATACCTAAAATGTAATTTTTCCCACATTATTAATTTATTCTTGTGCCTCATTAATATCTGTATTACCTTAGAATCTGATAATTGAAAGGGAAAACAAAGGAAATAATGTAAATAAGTCATGCTATAAAAACTTCATAAATTATGAGATTATATTTGTATAGCTAAATATGTACAATCTTAGCTCAAACTAGTTTAATATCGCATCAATATTTAAATTACACAATTAAAAATTATAAAAAGCATTTGAAAAAGCAGTGACGATATCTTCTGAAATGATATCATAACTAAAACGTTTTCTTGTTTGGAAAATGGCCACCTCGACCAGGTTTTCGATTCTTTGCAGGATTGGCACGAGCTCTGGCTCGAGCTTCCTTCATCTTCTTTAGCTGCGCTTCCTCTTCCTCTCCTTCAACAATTCACAATTCTGCATCAATGTCCTTTACCTTTAATTTCCCTTCCAACTTTTCCATAACTTTTGTTGAAATGTTCGTCCTTGAAGCGTATGTAGCCCTTGGTTATACCCCGGCTAGCCATACCACATATCCCTAGCTTAATGATTCCTAGCTTGAGGCACTTAGTATAGTTTCATTAAAATATATTTTTTAATAACTCAATACAAGATTTTACCTTAAAATGTGAAAACTCCCAGCCGATGTTCTGGCCTCCTTGGGGTAGTGGTCCCACCTTCCTGCCCTGGCCTCCTTGGGGTAGTGGTCCCACCTTCCTGCCCTGCCTCCTTGGGTAGTGGTCCCACCTTCCTGCCCTGGCCTCCTTGGGGTAGTGTGTCCCACCTTCCTGCCCTGGCCTCCTTGGGGTAGTGGTCCCACCTTCCTGCCCTGGCCTCCTTGGGGTAGTGGTCCCCCCCTTCCTGCCCTGGCCTCCTTGGGGTAGTGGTCCCACCTTCCTGCCCTGGCCTCCTTGGGTAGTGGTCCCACCTTCCTGCCCTGGCCTCCTTGGGGTAGTGGTCCCACCTTCCTGCCCCTGGCCTCCTTGGGTAGTGGTCCCACCTTCCTGCCCTGGCCTCCTTGGGTAGTGGTCCCACCTTCCTGCCCCTGCCTCCTTGGGGTAGTGGTCCACCTTCCTGCCCTGGCCTCCTTGGTAGTGGTCCCACCTTCCTGCCCTGGCCTCCTTGGGTAGTGGTCCCACCTTCCTGCTCTGGCTGCCAAAGCCACACTGCTGAAATTCGTTCATCTCCCAAGCAAGCCGACCTTGGCTGGTTGCCACTAGTTGACATAGTTCCTTAACAAAGCTATATCATCTGCACTTGGCCAATTAAAGGGATTGAATCTTTACACTTAAATGATGGTTAATTACGTGGGCAATGAACAAAGTAGTTATTGAATAAAATTACTGATAGTATCATGAAATTCTCTAAATTAATGAATTAATAAACAAGGAACATGTACTCACCTAATTGTGCTTGCGGGGGTTGAGCTTTGGCTCTTTGGTCCCGCCTCTCAACTGTCAATCAACTGGCGTACAGATTCCTGAGCCTACTGGGCTCTATCATATCTACATTTGAAACTGTGTATGGAGTCAGCCTCCACCACATCACTTCCTAGTGCATTCCATTTATTAACTACTGACACTGAAAAAAATTTTCTAACGTCTGGTGGCTCATCTGGGTACTAAGTTTTCACCTGTGTCCCCTTGTTCGT
>WNGS01054305.1:0-10484 GCA_020271785.1 Procambarus virginalis
TATCACATACACAATATCTCTGTAATCAACTTAAATGTTAGATCCCTAGGTAAACACTTCGATGATGTTAGTGCCTTAATTGAAACTATTGACAACAATTCACTTTTATTGTACTTACTGAAACATGGTTGAAAGAGGATACTACTCAACTCTTTAACATGCCTAACTACTTGGCAATTCACAACTGTCGTCAACTCAGAGAGGTGGTGGTACTGCTCTTTACTACCATCATGACTAACATGCTTAAAAGTAATTAGAACTAGAGACTGCTGTGGGGAGTATATCTTCGCCAGTTTCAGAGTAAAGGGTACCGAGTCTATCCTGTCTGTGGGAGCAGTCTATAGGATTCCTAACACTGATGTGCCCGAATTCAATTCAAACCTTAGAAATCTAATACTCGATAACAGACTAACAAAAACCATCTAATTATCGCAGGGGACTTTAATATGACCTCTGCGAGCCTGAGCACCCTACTACTGTTAGCTTCCTCAACTGTATGAATTCCTGCTTCCTCATACCCTTAATCACTAGACCTACCAGAATCACTGATAGTACTGCCACGACTCTAGATCACATCTGGACCAACATACCTCTCCGCTTACTTCAGGTATAATCACCGACAGTACTACAGACCATTACCCCACATTTCTCTTAACTACATTAACAACCACCTCTAGAGTCAAGGGAGATAAGTTTTAGGCTGCACAATGAATCTGCTATAGGCAATTTATAACTGCTGCTGATAATGTCAACTGGGAATCAGAGTTAGGTAACATATGGGACATCAACCTAGCAGTACAATCTTTTCTTCAAAAACTCTAAGCCTTTATAACACCCACTGTCCTATGCTTACAAAACAAGTCACTACCAAAGGCTTAACAATCCCTGGCTTACAAAGGGAATACTTAAATCCATTAATAAAAAACATGACCTTGAGAAGAAGTATAGGCTAGGAACCGTCTCTAAAGAATTCTCAAAGAATTACTCTTTACTGCTATCTAAGATAATTAGACGAGCCAAAACTAAATACTACGAAGATAAATTTACCCAAATAAAGAGCAACATTAAAAAACTTGGAGCACAATTTCACAAATCTTGGGATCAAAGAAGATTTTAAATAACAAACCAACACTCCTGTCAAATAACGATGGTCAGCTTTCAGCATCTGATTCTGCTATTGAGTTCATAGGTTCTTCTCTTCCATTGGGTCATCCCTTGCAAATGATATTCCTTCTTCCAGTACTGAGGTTAAGGACTACCTTACAGGTAACTATCCACAGTCTCTGTACCTAAAGCCTACTAATTCCACTGATGTCAATGAGATAATCCTTTCCCTTAAACCAAGTCTAGTGCCCTTGAGGAGATTCCGACATTAATTTACAAAAAGCCTCCAGATCCTTAGCCCCTGCAATTGCTTGCTCTTCAACAAGTCACTTGAACTCCAAACCTTTCCAGATATTCTAAAAAAAGCGAGAGTAACCCCTGTCCACAAATGTGGTGATCCCACAGATGTTAACAACTACAGACCTATTTCAATCCTGCCTAACTTATCAAAAATTTTTGAAAAACTAATCTACAAGCAGCTCTACTCTTATCTAGCCAAGCACAATATACTTAGCTCTTGCCAATATGGCTTCAGACCTAAAAAAAGCACTAACGATGCACTGATTAGTATGATTAACTTAATTCATGCAGCTCTTGATAAAAATGAGTTCCCTGTTGGGTTATTTGTGGACCTGCGTAAGGCTTTTGACACTGTGAACCACCAAAACCTTCTTCTTAAATTACATCATTATGGAGTCAGAGGACTCTCCCTGCAATACCTCAAATCTTACCTTACTGATAGACTCCAGTATGTTTCTGTGAACAATTCAATTTCTCCTACCCTACCCATCAACATTGGTGTTCCTCAGGGCAGTATACTTGGCCCTCTCCTCTTTCTCATCTACATTAATGACCTTCCAAATGCCTCCCAACACCTTAGACCAATTCTATTTGCTGACGACACAACCTTCATTTACTCCAGTCCTGACCCCCTTGCTCTAAATGCCACAGTAAATACCGAGCTTAATAAAGTCCATCTTTGGCTAACTGCCAACAAACTCACCCTTAACATTGACAAAACTTTCTATATTCTGTTTGGCAATAAATCCTCTAACCAAATAAATCTCAATTAACAATACCCAAATTTAACAAATTAGATGGCAAATTCCTTGGCGTTCTCATTGATCACAGCTTAATTTCAGGGACACATTCTAAATATATCAAAAAAAGTTTAAAACTGTTGGCATTCTTTCCAAGATCAGATATTATGTACCCCGCCCTGCCCTGGTGACTCTCTATTACTCCCTCATCTATCCATATCTCAACTATGGTATTTGTGCTTGGGGTTCTACTACCCAAAATCATTTACGTCCTCTAATTACTCAACACAAAGCTGCTATTAGGACTATCCAACTCTGGCCCCAGACATCACTCGGTACCCCTACTCAAATCTCTCAATATGTTAGATATTAAGTCACTGCACATTCTCTCATGTGTATTATACATATATAAACGCTGAACTGTAATGCCAATCCTGACCTCAAAGCTTCATTGAAAGCTGTAACAGAACCCATGAGCACCACACCAGAAATAAATACAGTTTTGATATTCCAAGAGTACGACTTAACCAAACTAGAAATGCTCTACAAATCAAGGGACCCAGAATGTGGAATGACCTTCCCAACCATGTTAAAGACTGTACCTCTCTCAACCAGTTTAGATTAAAACTAAACACTACCTGTTAAACTCCCTGTAACCTACCTTACCCCTCTATTGTCAACCCATGTCTTATTTTTTTTTTTTTTCTTATTCAACGCTGTTTGTCTACATATGTATTTGTGCTGCTTTTCAGTCATGTTCCCCCCTTTTTTTGTACCTTTATTTGTATCTGTCTCAAAACATTTTATTCTTTTTGTTCAATTAGCATTAAGTTTTAGATATTAATGTTTTCTTGCCCGAAACGCATTGCGTAATAGTGGCTTTAGGCATTGTATGTACTAGCTCTATCTATAAATCGATCAACTTATGTAAAATCTCTCTATGTATTACCTTTCCTGAATAAACATTTATTTATTTATTTATTTTATAGGGGCTTCGTGGTGTGCTGTAACGGTAACAACTTCGGCCACTTCCACACTCTTGCGGGTTGGCCGCGATCATGATTCTACATTTATACGCATATGGACCGGTATGGAATTTTATTGCGATCTCAGTGATACCAAATTTAAAGCTGTAGGACAGTAAGTGTGGAGTTGACAACCCCGAAAAGATAGAAACATTTCGTCGCTGTTTTTGTGCTCACGGCTAGTGATCGACGTATTCTTTATTTGGTGCTGGTCTAACTCATGCTTTGGTGACATTTATACTTGTGTTCTTCTAGAACAGTCTATTGCTAACACATTGGATAAAAATTAAATACGTACATCGAAATTAAGGTCAGGCAGTGAAAAGAGTATACACTTTTCAGTGTTGCGCTCGATCGCCCGAAACGCCGAGCGCACTTGGGGCAAGTTTTTTTTGTTTACCGACAGTGCAAAAGTGTTTTAAGCGGTCAACAGGGGTAACGACCACGTCGGACACATTCACGGAGACATCTCCCGTCACACAGGGTGCACTCGCATCTCCACAGATCTCCAGTATCAGCTATTGATACTGGTAATGGCTCAAAAGGGCCACCACTTACGGGCTATTCATGCCCGTGCCACCTTTTGGGTGGCTTAATCTTCATCAATCAATCAATCAATCAGTAATGACCTCCTGAGCTCCTCTACGCTAGCAAACGCCGACCCCTCAACACGCAGGCCACCCCCTCCTCTGGAGTCCATGCTCTCACTAGCGCACTTAATCGGGGGTGCCGTCCCAGGCGGACCCAGGCGCCACTTCCTCCATAACATAACTATAAGCATCTCCGGACAACATGGTTTCAGAACAGGGCGCTCTTGCCTATTACAGTTGCTGGACCACTATGACATGGCCTTAGATGCCATGGAAGACAAGCAAAAGGCTGATGTATTTTACACAGATTTCGCAAAAGCCTTCGACAAATATGACTATGGTGTTATTGCACATAAAATGGTGCAAAGGGAATTGCCGTTAAAATAGACAGATGGATCTACAATTTCCTGACTAACAGAACTCAATGTGAAATATCAGCAAAATAAAATCCGGACCATCAACCGTGAAGAGCTCAGTCCCCCAGGGTACTGTGCTTGCTTCAGTACTTTTTCTCATCCTAGTATCGGACATGTCAAGGACACAATTTATAGCAATGTATCATCCTTTGCAGATGACACAGGATTTTTATGAGAATACAAAGAAAATTTTAAGAAAATTATTAGGTACATTAAAGTTTGAGGATCATCAAGAGGTACATTGTACCATAATGTACAAGAGTACAATGTACCATATTCCTACCTCGTAAAATTCGACATACTCACCCCCTGCCAGTTTGGCTTCCGGTCCCAAAAGAGCACCAACGATTCAATCATTAGTCTCCTTGACGTAATCTACTCAGCCCTTGACAAAAAGAGTTCCGATTGTTTCCGACTCTTCTTGACCTAAGAAAAGCCTTTGATACTGTTAATCACAACTACCTCTTACTTAAACTCCAGCATTATGGAATCCGAGGCTTGTCCTTGACTACATCCGATCCTATCTTAGTGACAGACACCAATATGTAACCATCAATGATACAACTCTTCCACTCTACCAATTACCGTTGGTGCCACAGGGCAGTGTCTTAGGACCTCTTCTATTTCTTATATAATAAACGATCTGCCTAATGTCTCTAATATTCTAACCTATATTGTTTGCTGACGATACTACTCTTATCTATTCAGACCTCAACCCCATACACTAAATAATGTTGTGAATAATGAATTAAAAAAAGTCCACTTATGGATGTCAACTAACAAACTAACATTAACATCGAAAAGACTTACTACATCTTATTTGAAAGCAATCATCAAATGCAATTCAGCTACAGATAGACAACATTAACATCAGTAATAAAATGATGGCAAGTTTCTTGGCCTATTCCTAGACAAGAGACTCAACTTCAGCACCCACATTCAACACATAACTAATAAAGTCTCTAAGACAGTTGGTATACTCTCCAAATCAGATATTATGTTCCTAACTGCTCTCCTCTCTCTCTATTATGCACTAATCTACCCCTATCTTAATTATGGTATCTGTGCATGGGGGTCTACCACTGCAAACCACCTTAAGCCCATCATCACCCAGCAAAATCAGCTATCAGAATAATACTAACTCTGCTTTCAGACAACACTCAGCTCCCTTGTTTAAATCCCTAAACTTGCTAAATATTAACTCCCTCCACACATTCTCTTGTGTCAACTACATTTACAAACCCTGTTCTTAAATGCAAACCATGCTCTGAAACTCTCCCTGGACAGATGTAATAGGACCCATTATCACCACACCAGAAATAAATATCTCTTTGATATCCCCAGGGTCAAATTTAATCTGTGTAAACACTCTATGCAAATTAAGGACCTAGTCTATGGAACTCACTCCCTAGTGAATTGAAAAACTGTAAACTTTTGCCTTATTTAAAAACAAAACCAAAAAGTACTTAATTTCATCTTCTTAGTTTCCTACACTGAGCTTTATTTTTTGCTCGGTACCTAGTGTTACCCAATCTCCTAATTCTTATGTATTTAACCCAAACAACCTTATCATTGTGTTCATTGCTGTCTTCCTTTATGTGCTAGCCATTTGCTGTATTGTGCCTACCAATTTTTGTCAACTACCATTCAAGCTTTCATTGCAATCAATCTTAGCTACCTAAGTGCTTTATTATACTGTACCTACAATTTTCTCTCATTTTTTTTCTTGCCATGTAACTGTTATCATTTCTTTTTTATAATTTTTGCTAGTATTTACCTACTTAAAATTTTCTAGATTAAGGATCTGCCCGAAACGCTGCGAGTACTAGTGGCTTTACAAGATTGTAATTACCATATTATATATTCTCACATTTCCAATGTACCTTCTTGTATATGAATAAACAATAAATAAAATAAAATAATAATTGAGGATTGTTGACAGACCACACACTAGAAGGTGAAGGGCTCCCTTCCATTTATCTTTCTTTTCTGGGTTGGAAGAAAACGCACCACGTGGGGGCTTAATTTATTATTATTATATAATTAATTTCTTAAATTAATAATTATAAATTAATTACAAAATTAATTATTATATATTACTTACAAAGTAATTAATACGAAATTTATCACAAATTAAAATAATCATAAATGATTATTAATGAAGTTCTTGCATGAAGAAGCATAGGCTAATTATAACGACTAAATGGATAAATAAATACTGCCTCATAATGAATAGTGAATGGGCATAAAAAATTATACAGCAAATAATGGATAGCCGTTATCATGCTAATGTAATTCAATTCCGTGAAATCTGTAATTAGACTGCGGTAATTCCAGTTCTGGTATTCTTTTTTTAGTGTAACGTCCGGGAGACGGCCAGCAAGAGTGGCCGAGTCCCCTGGACGCGCTTAAATGCCCCAGCGTGATGCGCACGCAACCATGGACGGTTAGTCACAGATATGGTATTACGTTTTCTTCTGCCCCCAGAAATTTCGCCGTTTGTTTGCATACAGCGACTATTTCTTTTTCCTTTTCTTTCTCTCTTCTCCCTTTTTCTGTTTATTGTCTTCTACGCTCCCTTGCTATCCTCTTCTTATTCCTATACTATCTTCTTCTCCTTCGGTGGTTATAATAGGAGCTGCCTCATATTTATTTATTTATTTATTTATTATTTATTTATTTATTATTATTTATGCATATACAAGAAGGTACATTGGGAATGTGTGGATACATAAAATGGTAATTACAGTCTTGTAAAGACACTAGTACGCGCAGCGTTTCGGGCAGGTCCTTAATCTAAGAAAATTTTAAGTAGGTAAATACTTGCAAAATTTATAAAAAAAAGATAACAGATACATGGCAAGAAAAAAATTAGAGAAATTGTAGGTACAGTGTATTAAAGCACATAGGCAGCTAAGATTGATTGCAATGACAGCTTGAATGGTAGTTGACAAAAATTGGTAGGCACAAAACAGCATATGGCTAGCACATAAAAGAAGACAGCAATGAACACATTGATAAGGTTGGTAGGGTTAAATACATAAAAATTAGGAGATTAGGAGATTGGGTAACACTAGGTACAAAGCAAATTTAAAGCTCAGTGTAGGAAACTAAGAAGATGAAATCAGGTACTTTTTGGTTTAATGGGCCAATAGATGATTGATAAAGATTAAGCCACCCAAGAGGTGACACGGGCATGAATAGCCCTAAGTGGTGGCCCTTATGAGCCATTACCAGTATCGAGAGATGATACTGGAGATCTGTGGAGGTGCGACTGCACCCTGCGTGACGGGAGATTCCCCGGACCAAATGGTGACCAAATGGTGTGGGCCAATAGGCCCTCTGCAGTTCTTATTATTACTACTATCCCCTCTACTACACCTTACTTGCTCCTCAGCTCTCTCTTGCCTATTATTGCCTGCCTCTACTTCTTCATCACGACGGGCTATTCATGCCCGTGCCACCTTTGGGTGACTTTATTACGGGCTCACCATAGCCCGTGCTCCATGGACACTTCGTCCTGAGTAGCTAAATCTTAACAACAACAACATTCTTCATCACCACGGGATATCTCCCGTCACGCAGGGTGCAGTTGCATCTCCACAGATCTCCAGTATGAGCTGTTGATACTGGTAATGGCTCAAAAGGGGCCACCACTTACGGGCTATCCATGCCCGTGCCACCTTTTGGGTGGCTTAATCTTCATCAATCAATCTTCTTCATCAAATCGACTTGAGAATGGTCCAGGACGGACCGAAACGTCGTCGTCCCTTCACCTTCTAGTGTGTGGTCTGGTCAACATACTTTAGCCACGTTATTGTGACTCATCGCCTGCATTTTAGGATTATTCTCGGAACATTGTAGTAAAATTTGCGTTCAACATATATTCCATGATATAAGATAATAGCAGTGATTACAATGGTAAAGTTGTATGGTTTAGGCACACATTTTTGGGGGAGAGGGTACCACAAGATACAGTGCTAGTTTAAAGCACTAGGTAGAAAAACGACGAGGATGAAATTAGGTACTTTTGGTTTTACTTTGAATAAGGCATTGGTTCGACAGCTTTTTAATTCGTTAGGGAGTGAGATCTTCACATCTTAACAGACGGATCGGTGGACACAGAATATGAGTGCGAGTGCTGCTCTTTGCACGGGCAGCGAACAGGAATATTGAAGACTGTGAGGACCAGTATCATCAACTTAAACCGAGGTGTTTGCAATTCACATATGTGATTGCACATAACACCCAAAATGCAGTCATACACATAGACTCAAAAGCTGCACTTCAAATATTAGGAAAAAGCAGTGGAAAGACAACGTGGAAATAATTGTCACCGTTTTATATCTTGGGGCAGTGGTAAAAGACTCGACAACCCTAAACTGGATCCCATCCCATGTTGGAATCCTATTAAATGAGAGTTAGTCTAGTTCATTATGTATCCCCATACTTCATTTTGTGGGCGGTAGTGGAAAGGGTTACAGAGGCACATAATGTGCTCAGGGACTGAACCCCATAATTCATTTAGCTAAGCAAGTTTGAATCTTGATGAGCTAGTTACAAAATTCAATACACATCGTCACATCAACAATGAGTTCGAGATCGACCACAAGTACAGTTTCTAAATTAATTTAAGCAACTGACATATGTGGAGAGCTAGTGTCACAATTGATATGTTGTCCTCTACACCACCCCCCATCCAATGGGCAGCGGTGGATAGGTTACAATCACTTTGTTACTACCCCCAGCTACACCAAACTGGGTGTAGCGAGTTAATCTTATACTCGCTCCATTATCTCATTATCTTCATAGCATAACTAATTACAGAAGCTACAATCCTTTCCCCAAATACAGGTAATACTCTCCTCACCTGGTTGGAGGAAGCTGAGGTGTAATCACCATATAAGCAACGATTTGATGAATAGAAACCGACCGGGAAACATCTCCTGTCCACGAGGCTAACCATAGCCCGTGCTTCTTGCTCAGCCCTGTGCAGGTAAGTTACGGGCTCACCATAGCCCGTGCTACTTGGAACTTGTTCCGAGTAGCTGAATCTATAACACAACAACGAATAGAACCACCTCCGCCTTCATCTGTAGCCTGGAACTTTGCTTTAGCAAACTGGGACCGATTTCAAAACCTCATTTCAGAGTGGCATAGAAACTATGATCTTCCCGGAGACATTAATCAGGCAGAAGAAGAATTTATCAAAGTGATTCAAAGTGCAGCCAACCACTCAATCCCACTGAAAAAAACAGTCCACCGGACACCATAAAGATCATTGGTACTATTGCGAACGTGTCAAAGAACTCAACAGAACAAGAAAGCTATACAAAAAGCATCCAAGTGACCGCAACAGGTCCTTACTTTGTGAGGTCAAGGAACATGTACATCGAGAGACCAGACTAATAAAAGAACAAAAGTGGCTGGAATGGTGTTCACACCTGAATGAACACACCTCTCTTGGAGAGATGTGGCAGCAAATCCACCGGGCCAAAGGGAAAAACACCTAAAGCCCCACACCCCAAGGATCCTCAACAGGAAGCCGAAGTACTGGCAACCAGGTTTGCAGAGAGAGCAGCCAGCAATCAACTTCCACCAGATGTATTAGCAGTACAGACCGACTAGAAGAAGAAAGGTGGCACAGAATCCTTACAGCATGTGAAGAAGACTCTGACACTAATGCCCCCTTCACAATGGATGAGCTCAATCGGGCTAAGAAAACTCCAAGGATACATCCCCTGGAGCCGACAAAATACCTATAAAATGATTAGAAACCTCGGCCCAGGGAGACGCTGCATACCTAAGGTTAATTAATTTAGCCTGGACTTCTCAAACTAGACCTTCAGCTTGGAATAGAGCAGACATAGTACCGATCCCAAAACCCAAAGATCCAGCTAATCCCAGGCCCATCTCTCTCCAAAGCTGTGCAACCAAGACGGCTGACAGAATGGCACTCAACAGACTGGAGTGGAAAATGCCTAAACTGCACCATGATATGTATGCCTATAGAAAAGGGGTTGGCACAGTGGAATGTATTACAACTCTGTTAGCCCACTTGAATGACAGACCAGGAATGCTGATATTCCTGGACCTCGAAAAAGCCTTTGAACTGGCTAGCGCCCCAGCTATTCTCTGCTGCCTCATTGACAAAGAGGTCACAGGCAACCTGCTCTCCTGGACCAAAAACTGTCTCATAAACAGAGAAGCAAGAGTAAAACTTCATGGCACAGTCTCTGAGTACAAAAGACATGAAAATGGTACACCGCAAGGAGGTATTCTCAGCCCTCTTCTCTTCAACTGTTTAAT
>WNGS01054308.1:0-21179 GCA_020271785.1 Procambarus virginalis
GGTATAAAACACGCAAATCCAACAAAGTTCACTTTATAGATGGTCCTTCATGAGGCAAATGCAGTGTTTGCAGCCCTAACAGAAACCCACACAAAGGACTACCATGATGGTGAAATATGGATCTCAGAGTACAATCTTTTCAGATGTGATAGGAAACACCGGCTTCAGGGTGGGGTCAGCCTATACATCAAAGAAGACACACTCATCGTACTGAGCTGCTAAACACCTCAAATGATATGGTGGAAGTGCTGATAATCAAAATAGAGATATAAATAGTTATTGTCCTTGTATATAAGTCACGGAGGCAAACCCTCAGCAGTTTAAAGACCAACTAATGAAAGTAGAACACTGCTTGGAAAACCTCACAAATCCAGCTCCGAACATCATCCTGCTTGGGGACTTCAACCTACGGCACCTGAAATGGAAGCACCTGGCTAATACAGTAATATCAGAAAGAATACCAGGAAGTAGCCTTAATGAACAGGCACATGCAAATGACCTGCTACGGATGTGCGACAGGTTTGCCTTAAACCAGCAAATAGTAGAACCAACAGGAAGGAGAAACACGCTGGACCTCATTTTCACTAATAATGATGAATTGATCAGGAACATAATGATTACAATACCTGTTACTCAGATCACAACTTAATTGAAGTTATGACAACCATGGGGAATAGACCTTCAAAACCAGTCCAGATTCCCGGTGGAGGAGATTTCAGCAAATTCAACTTCAATAATAAACAGATAAACTGGGAGCAAATAAACCAGGACTTCACAGAAATAAACTGGGAAGAACAGCTAGGAAATGCGAACCTGAACCAGTGCCTGGAAAAAATAAGCTCAGTAGCACTAGAAATATGTACAAACCGCATCCCCTAAGAAAAAAGAGGAAGAGATGCAGATTGGAACGAGAACGTCGTTCCCTATATAGGCGAAGAAAACGAATCGCGGTACAACTTGAGAGTCGCACCCTATCTCAGGAACGGCGAAGAAGGTTAGGTAGCGAAATAGGAAAAATTGAACTCAAGCTACAAGAATCATACAAAACGCAGGAGAGGGAAAGAGAGCAAAAGGCCATCAGTGAAATAGAGAGAAACCCGAAATATTTTTCTCCTATGCAAAATCAAGATCAAAAACCACATCTAGTATCGGGCCCCTGCGAAAGGAAGATGGAACTTTCACCGATGACAACAAAGAAATGAGCGAGCTACTGAGGAAGCAATACGACTCTGTCTTCAGCGAGCCATTAAACGCACTAAAGATCGATAACCCAAATGAATTTTTCATGGATATGATACCAACATCAAATCATATATCAGACGTCACCCTATCCCCACTGGATTTTGAAGAAGCCATAAACAGTATGCCTATGCACTCCGCACCAGGCCCGGATTCTTGGAACTCCATATTCATCAAGAACTGTAAAAAACCACTATCGCAGGCCCTTCACATTCTGTGGAGACAAAGCCTAGATACTGGCGTTATTCCTGATATACTAAAAACAGCAGAGATAGCACCACTTCATAAAGGAGGAAATAAGGCAGAGGCAAAAATTACAGACCGATAGCACTAACATCGCACATCATAAAATTTTTGAGAGAGTGCTAAGAAGTAAGATCACAAAATACATGGAATCACAGCATCTCCATAACCCGGACAACATGGTTTCAGAACAGGGCGCTCTTGCCTGTCGCAGTTGCTGGACCACTATGATATGGCATTAGATGCTATGGAAGACAAACAAAACGCTGATGTAATTTACACAGATTTCGCAAAAGCTTTTGATAAATGTGACCATGGTGTTATTGCCCATAAAATGCGCTCAAAAGGAATTACCGGAAAAGTAGGCAGATGGATCTACAATTTCCTGACCAACAGAACCCAATGTGTAATAGTCAACAAAATAAAATCCAACCCGTCAACCGTTAAGAGCTCAGTCCCCCAGGGTACTGTGCTTGCTCCAGTACTTTTTCTCATCCTCATATCGGACATAGACAAGAACACAACCTATAGCACTGTATCATCCTTTGCAGATGACACTAGGATCTTCATGAGAGTAGGCAACATAGAGGACACGGCGAACCTCCAGTCAGATGTAGATCAGGTCTTTCTATGGGCTACAGAAAATAATATGGTGTTTAACGAAGACAAGTTCCAGCTCATGCGCTATGGAAAAATGAAAATATAAAAACGGAAACCACGTACAAAACTCAGGCAAATCATAACATAGAACGAAAAGGCAATGTAAAGGATCTGGGTGTACTCATGTCGGAAGACCTTACCTTTAAGAACACAATAAAGTAGCCGTCACAACTGCAAGAAAAATGACAGGTTGGATAACAAGAACTTTTCACACTAGAGATGCTATACCGATGATGACACTTTTCAAAACGCTTGTGCTCTCTAGAGTGGAGTACTGCTGCACAATGACAGCCCCTTTCACTGCTGGTGAAATTGCTGACCTGGAGAGCGTGCAGAGGTCCTTTACTGCTAGAATCCACTCGGTAAAACATCTAAACTATTGGGACCGACTAAAGAGCCTAAATCTGTATTCCCTTGAGCGCAGGCGGGAGAGATACATAATAATTTACACGTGGAAAATATTAGAGGGGCTGGTCCCAAACCTGCACACAGAAATAACATCACATGAGACCAGAAGACATGGCAGGATGTGCAGAATACCCCCGTTGAAAAGCAGAGGTGCAACTGGTACTCTGAGAGAGAACTCTATCAACATCAGAGGCCCGAGACTGTTCAACACGCTTCCACTACACATAAGGGACATAACTGGCAAACCCCTCACAGTGTTCAAGAGAGAACTGGATAAGCACCTCCAAAGGATACCTGATCAACCAGGCTGTGACTCATACGTCAGGCTGCGAGCAGCCGCGTCCAACAGCCTGGTTGATCAGTCCAGCAACCAGGAGGCCTGGTCGATGACCGGGCCGCGGGGACGATAAGCCCCGGAAGCACCTCAAGGTATCAAGGTATCAAGGTATCCAAATGCCAATGCCGAATGCTGGGGGAATAAGAGTATGCATAATAACTATACTGTAGCGATAAAAGGGAGTTAACAATTCTGATAAAACTTCCAGCGAAGGAAGGGAACAAAATGCCTTTGCTAGGAGAAAAGGTGGGAAAATAGGCAGAAGTAAAGCGACAAGGATAGCTCAAAACAACTAATATAGACAGTATAATACTAAACACAAAAATCCTAACAATATATAATCAATTCATATACCATAGAACAGAAATTATAATATTAAATTGATATATCAAACAATAAATGGAGTAGAAAACAATTCCTTAAGTCAATCAGTATATGCTGTGTCCAAAGCGCGACCCAAATACAACAAATTACTAAGGATGTGAGCGGGGAACCTTACTCTTAAACTCCATCTCATGTTGGCCTCTAAATAGATGATAGAGCTGAAGAAGCCAAGGAATCTGCCTTAAGTAGCCGGTGAGTGTAGCCTTGGATTGCAATGAGCATTTGAGAGCCGCAGTACACCGAGAACTTGGCTACATCCTGTAGAACAGGTGCAAAGCTAACTCGACTCCAGGGAACTAGCGATCAGTAATTGTAATAAGAATAATATTAAGAATACAAAGTAATATCGTAAATAACAGATATGGCGGCAAGTGCCACAGAGTAGATAAGAACATAAGAATAAAGGTAACTGCAGAAAGCCTATTGGCCCAATACGTGGCAGCTCCTATCTACATACAAAGATTAAGCAGGTGTAATTGTCCTGTTATGTTGAACAGTGTCTTCTGTGTTGGCATCGTTATGTTCTGGAGCAGACTCCCATTCACTAAAATGTCGTGAAAGACAAATCATAGTTGCGAGTCCAAATAATAGATATTATAGGCATAAGGCTAAGCAATGCTATAAGTTCCAGTAATAAATTGTTGCGTAAAGAACAAATCATAACTAACAGTCAAAATGTAATGAATTATATATTTATAAATGAACATAAATAAATACCAAATAACAGCAATAAATATAATTATCTGACACCGGTCAGACGAAACGTCTGGGAACAAACATGCCGGGCTACACCGGTCAGGCGAAAACGTCTTGGAACAAACGTGCCTTGCTACACCGGACCGACGAGACATCTTGGGACAAACGTGCCGGGCTACACCGGCCAGACGAAAACGTCTGGGAACAAACGTGCCGGGCTACACCGGCCAGACAAGACGTCTGGGAACAAACGTTCCCAGGTGAAGCTGGGGATGAAACGAGAATAACAGGGAAGTGAGGAGAAGAGAAACATAAATAAATAAATAAATAAATAAATATGTTTATTCAGGAAAGGTACATACATAAAGAGATTTTACATAAGTGGATCGATTTATAGATAGAGCTAGTACATACAATGCCTAAAGCCACTATTACGCAATGCGTTTCGGGCAAGAAAACATTAATATCTAAAACTTAATACTAATTGAGCAAAAAGAATAAAATGTTTTGAGAACAGATACAAATAAAGGTACAAAAAAAAGGAGGGAACATGACTGAAAAGCAGCACAAATATAGTCGCTGTATGCAAAGCAAACGGCGAAATTTCTGGGGGCAGAAGAAAACGTAATACCATATCTGTGACTAACCGTCCATGGTTGCGTGCGCATCACGCTGGGGCATTTAAGCGCGTCTAGGGGACTCGGCCACTCTTGCTGGCCGTCTCCCGGACGTTACACTACAAAACGTTTCCAGCTGTGCATGACCCTGGGGGGCTAAGCACAGCTGCTGTAGTTCCGGCTGATGTGGTACTGCCAGCTGACGGCACAGCTGGCGGTGTTCCAGCCGAGCGTGCCCCCGGGGGCCAAGCACAGCTGCTGATGCTCCGGCGGAGGTGGTCCCAGCCGATGGTTCAGCAGCCGAGGGCACAGCTGGTGGTGTCCTATTATTAATCTTATTTTCCCCATTTTAGTTCTTGTTATAATTTTATTTATTATTTATTTCTTTAATTTTATAATTTTATTGTATTTGTTCTAGTTCCCAGCCGACGATCTAGCAGCTGAAGGCTCAGCTGGTGAAGTTCCGAGCTGAGCATGACACTGGGGGCCAAGTACAGCTGCTGCTGCTCCGGCTGATGATGTGTTCCCAGCCGATGATCCAGCAGCTGTCGGCACAGCTGGCGGTGGGCCAGCTGAGCATGCCCTGGGGGCCAAGCACAGCTGCTGTTGTTCTGGCTAATGTGGTCCCAGCCGATGATCCAGCATGCCGCTGGCACACCTGGTGGTGTTTATTATCAGTCCCGGCTGATGTGGTCCCAGCCGATGATCCAGCAGCTGGCGGTGTGCCAGTCGAGCATGCCCTGGGGGACAAGCACAGCTGCTGTTGTCCCGGCTGACGAGGTCCCAGCCGATCGATGATCCAGCACGCCGATGGCACACCTGGTAGTGCCACAGCTGTGCACGACCCCGGGGGCCAAGCACTGCTGCTGTTGTTCTGGCTACTGTGGTACCAGCCGATGATCCAGCACCTGATGCCACAGCTGGTGGCATTTCAGAGCTGAGCATGGCCCTGGCGGCCAAGCACAGCTGCTGTTGTTCCGGCGGAGGTGGTCCCAGCCGATGATCCAGCAGCTGATGGCACAGCTGGTGATGTTACAGCAGGGCATGCCCCTGGGGGCCAAGCAGAGCTGCCGATGCTGCGGCGGAGGTGGTCCCAGCCGACGCTCCAGCAGCTGAGGGCACAGCTGATGGTGTTCCAGCTATGAATGCCTCTGAGGGGCTAAGCACAGCTGATGTAGTTCCGGCTGATGTCCCAGCCGATGATCCAGCACGCCCATGGCACACCTGGTGGTGTCCCAGCTGTGCACGAACCCGGGGGCCAAGCTCTGCTGCTGTTGTTCCGGCTGCTGTGGTACCAGCCGATGTTCCAGCACCTGATGCCACAGCTGGTGGCGTTTCCGAGCTGATCATGCCCCTGGGGGACAAGCTCAGCTGCTGTCGTTCCGGCTGACGTGGTCCCAGCCGACAATCCAGCGGCTGGTGGTGTTACAGCAGAGCATGCCCCTGTGGGCCAAGCACAGCTGCCGATGTTACGCCGGAGGTGGTACCAGCCAACGATTCAGCAGCTGAGGGCACAGCTGGTGGTGTTCCAGCTATGATTGCCCATGGGGGGCTATGCACAGCTGCTGTAGTTCCGGCTGATGTGGTACCAGCCGATGATCCAGCAGCTGATAGCACAGCGGGTGGCCAAGCTCAGCGGCGGGAGTTCCGACTGATGTGGTCCCAGCCGATGATCCCGCAGCTAATGGCACAGTTGGCGGCGATCCAGCTGAGCATGCCTTTGGGCCCAAGCGCGGCTGCTGTAGTCCCGGCTGACCTGGCCACAACCGATGTTCCAGCAGCCACAGGCTCAGCTGGCAGTCTTCCAACAGAGGGTGCCCTAGTAATGAAATTTAATTAACCAGTCATTACGGTTATTGTAAAAAATTTAATTTGTTAATTATTTAACCGTTAGGCTTATTCGTCATTATGATTTATTAATTACTACTATAATTGCTTATATGCTGCCGTGTCTCAGCAGCTGAAGGCCCAGCTGAGCACGCCCTTATATACATCCATTGTTTATGTGTATGTAAATTAATTACCGTATCTTATGCTCCGGAGGGCTCAGCTGGTGCTGTTGCAGCCGAGCTTGTCAGCCTCCCTCTTTATTCACGTACGTTTGCTGTTCCTTGCATTTTGTCATTCTTTATTCATTTCTAATTCTTGTATTATATATTGCCAGCTGGCGGTGAGTAGCTGAGCACGCCCCAGGGGAACGAGCCCAGCTGCTGAGGTCCCAGCCGATGCGTAGGCTCAGCTGGTGGCGTTGCAGCTGAGCATGCTCGGTCACCCAACTATTTATACACGACCGCCGTTTCTTTACACTTCGTCATTCTTTATATTCAAGCCCAGCTGCTGGGGTCCCACACGACGATCCAGGAGCCGTTGGCACAGCTGGTGGTGGTTCATCTGAGCATGCCCTTGGGGCTCTGCCAGCTCCTGATGTCCTGGCCGAACACTTTCTTGCAGCTAGGTACAGCTGACGAGGCTGCAGATGGAGTGTCCTAAACGAGGATCTGCACGAGAGTAGGGAAGAACGCAATTTCTAACCATTCTTAATATAATTTCATTACAGTTCTCATTCGTCTTGTTGGGCGTAAGTGTTTCTGCAGTGCCACGCCACCTCACACCCCTCATACCTTGGCCTGTTGGCGTTCCTTGGTACCTCCCCGCTGCTTGGCGAGTCGGACTTCGCCACACTATATGCAGCCCTAGGCGCCCCCACAGTACTCCGGCTGCACTGTGCCCTAACATTGACTTATAATTTATATTACTTAATATAAATTGTGTCTATAAAAACATGTATTATAATACTTTTTAATTTTTAAAAAGTTTATTATATTTAAATCTGTATTCTATTTATTTATATATTACTTATTGTATATATTATTATTTATTAAATTTATTTAATAATTTGTAATTTGTATAAAATATTTATATGAATTATAAAATATAATTTTCATTAATAACTGCCGTGCCGGTGCGTACTAGTTACTTGACGCTGGCATTTACTCCTCTTAGTTACGACGGAGGAGGCGTCCGTTTGTCCCAGGAGTTGCACTTATTGTATCTGGCAGTACCACGCTAGGCTTTTCAGTTACTCCCCACTCAGTTATGCTTGGGGCTTCACCCACTTCCACCATTCCTGCCTTTCGCAACAGGTGTCGCATACAGTTGGCCCACACTCGCAGCCGCCAGTCAAATTATGGTGCGGATCCTATGTAACTGGGCCTCTGCCTTTTTGTTAACTCGGCACACCATCTCCTGCCCACCCTTACTGCTTTGATAATTCCAGATCCACGATCGAACGAGGACGAGGAAATCCTGTGATGATCGAGGAACACACGGCGTGGCCCGAAAGGTGGAACACGGCTCTCATGCCCCCCGGGAGAGGTATCCTGGGAGACCCCGCTTCCAAGCGGACACCTCCACTCAGCACCCGCGGGGCTCACCAGTGACAACAGCCGACACGGGGTCGACCCTGGGGAGTCGGCCTCGGAGAGGACAGCGTTCACATTCCCACACCCGCCCTGGGGCCAGACATCAGGTCTGGTCTCTGTGAGGGCGGGCTACTACGACGAAGAAAAACACGGGAACGACCAGTCATTCCCCGCGGCGACAAGCGCTTCCTACATGGAGTACAACCCCGGCGCTATGTACTCCACCCAGTCCACAGGCGGGGGCTTCCCGCCTCCCCGCTCCTCGGCTCGTCAAGATGGTACTCCGACGGCCCTCCAAGCGAGCTGCGTCTCCTCGCAGCATCTGCCCAGTAGGCCCGGAATGGTACCTTTTTCAGTCAGGATCATGTAAGACTGACTGTTTTTTAATGGCCTCTCCGGGCATACGGGCACGCTTACGGCCAAGGTACCGAGAAGGCATGTACCCACTTTTGCAGCCAGCTTCCGCTCGCCCTTCGGGGGTGGGGGTTCCGCGCCGCTGGCCCTCACGGGATTGGGGGTGCTCCGACGGAACCCCCAAAGTGATAAGCCAAGAATACCAAGAACTGGAATTACCGCAGTCTAATTACAGATTTCACGGCAATTGAATTACATTAGCATGATAACGGCTATCCATTATTTGCTGTATAATTTTTTATGCCCATTCACTATTCATTATGAGGCAGTATTTATTTATCCATTTAGTCGTTATAATTAGCCTATGCTTCTTCATGCAAGAACTTCATTAATAATCATTTATGATTATTTTAATTTGTGATAAATTTCGTATTAATTACTTTGTAAGTAATTTATATAATAATTAATTTTGTAATTAATTTGTAATTATTATGTTAAGTAATTAATTTATATAATTAATAATAAATTAAGCCCCCACGTGGTGCGTTTTCTTCCAACCCACAGAAAATAGTCGCTGTATGCAAAGCAAACGGCGAAATTTCTGGGGGCAGAAGAAAACGTAATACCATATCTGTGACTAACCGTCCATGGTTGCGTGCGCATCACGCTGGGGCATTTAAGCGCGTCCAGGGGACTCGGCCACTCTTGCTGGCCGTCTCCCGGACGTTACACTACAAAACGCCCACCCGCCTCCCAGGTTCCTCTGCTTCCCCTGGCCTTACAGGGGAAGGCGCTATTGCAGCTTGCTGAGGACACTTGTCCCAATTTGCAATGAATTTGTGTTACCTTTGGGGGGTGCTCCGACGGAACCCCCAAAGTGATAAGCCAAGAATACCAAGAACTGGAATTACCGCAGTCTAATTACAGATTTCACGGCAATTGAATTACATTAGCATGATAACGGCTATCCATTATTTGCTGTATAATTTTTATGCCCATTCACTATTCATTATGAGGCAGTATTTATTTATCCATTTAGTCGTTATAATTAGCCTATGCTTCTTCATGCAAGAACTTCATTAATAATCATTTATGATTATTTTAATTTGTGATAAATTTCGTATTAATTACTTTGTAAGTAATTTATATAATAATTAATTTTGTAATTAATTTGTAATTATTATGTTAAGTAATTAATTTATATAATTAATAATAAATTAAGCCCCCACGTGGTGCGTTTTCTTCCAACCCACAGAAAACAATATGTAGACAAACAGCGTTGAATAAAAAAAAAATAAGACATGGGTTGACAATAGAGGGGTAAGGTAGGTTACAGGGAGTTTATCAGGTAGTGTTTAGTTTTAATCTTAAACTGGTTGAGAGAGGTACAGTCTTTAACATGGTTAGGAAGGTCATTCCACATTCTGGGTCCCTTGATTTGTAGAGCATTTCTAGTTTGATTAAGTCGTACTCTTGGAATATCAAAACTGTATTTATTTCTGGTGTGGTGCTCATGGGTTCTGTTACAGCTTTCAATGAAGCTTTTGAGGTCAGGATTGGCATTACAGTTCAGCGTTTTATATATGTATAATACACAGGAGAGAATGTGCAGTGACTTAATATCTAACATATTAAGAGATTTGAGTAGGGGTACCGAGTGATGTCTGGGGCCAGAGTTGGATATTGTCCTAATAGCAGCTTTGTGTTGAGTAATTAGAGGACGTAAATGATTTTGGGTAGTAGAACCCCAAGCACAAATACCATAGTTGAGATATGGATAGATGAGGGAGTAATAGAGTCGCCAGGGCAGGGCGTGGTACATAATATCTGATCTTAGAAAGAATGCCAACAGTTTTTGAAACTTTTTTGATATATTTAGAATGTGTCCCTGGAAATTAAGCTTGTGATCAATGAGAACGCCAAGGAATTTGCCATCTAATTTGTTACAAATTTGGGTATTGTTAATCTTGAGATTTATTTGATTAGAGGATTTATTGCCAAACAGAATATAGAAAGTTTTGTCAATCTTAAGGGTGAGTTTGTTGGTAGTTAGCCAAAGATGGACTTTATTAAGCTCGGTATTTACTGTGGCATTTAGAGCAAGGGGGTCAGGACTGGAGTAAATGAAGGTTGTGTCGTCAGCAAATAGAATTGGTCTAAGGTGTTGGAAGGCATTTGGAAGGTTATTAATGTAGATGAGAAAGAGGAGAGGGCCAAGTATACTGCCCTGAGGAACACCAATGTTGATGGGTAGGGTAGGAGAAATTGAATTGTTCACAGAAACATACTGGAGCCTGTCAGTAACGTAAGATTTGAGGTATTGCAGGGAGAGTCCTCTGACTCCATAATGATGTAATTTAAGAAGAAGGTTTTGGTGGTTGACAGTATCAAAAGCCTTACGCAGGTCCACAAATAACCCAACAGGGAACTCATTTTTATCAAGAGCTGCATGAATTAAGTTAATCATACTAATAAGTGCATCGTTAGTGCTCTTTTTATGTCTGAAGCCATATTGGCAAGAGCTAAGTATATTGTGCTTGGCTAGATAAGAGTAAAGCTGCTTGTAGATTAGTTTTTCAAAAATTTTTGATAAGTTAGGCAGGATTGAAATAGGTCTGTAGTTGTTAACATCAGTGAGATCACCACATTTGTGGACAGGGGTTACTCTCGCTTTTTTTTAGAATATCTGGGAAGGTTTGGAGTTCAAGTGACTTGTTGAAGAGCAATGTAATTGCAGGGGCTAAGGATCTGGAGGCTTTTTTGTAAATTAATGTCGGAATCTCCTTAAGGGCACTAGACTTGGTTTTAAGGGAAAGGATTATCTCATTGACGTCAGTGGAATTAGTAGGCTTTAGGTACAGAGACTGTGGATAGTTACCTGTAAGATAGTCCTTAACCTCAGTACTGGAAGAAGGAATATCATTTGCAAGGGATGACCCAATGGAAGAGAAGAACCTATTGAACTCAATAGCAGAATCAGAGGCTGAAAGCTGACCATCGTTATTTGACATCGCCTAACGGCAACTGACAGAAAAAGCAGGACCAAGCCAGAGGAAAGGGCTCAAGTACTTAAGAACCAAGGAAAATTGACATTAAAAAAGTCACCTTAATTAGAATAACTCGCAAGTATGGAAGAATATAGGACGAGGAACAGAGGAAAAAGGGGGGGGGGTCCCAATCTGTATACGCAACAACTGGTACGACCTAACTGAAAGTGACTTAGTGACTCAAGACTGTAAGCGAGATTTAAACAAAACATAATTGGAAAGCCAGAGATAAGTAAATTAAACAAGAAGCTGGACCCATGCTTAAATTGCGACAAAATTGCAGAGGAGAGTACAAGTCAATTGCAAGACCAATGAACTAAAGATTAAAGGCATAAGCAAAGCTAAATTGCAGGAGGAAAAACAGAGCGTCATACACACCAAACTGAAAACTAACAATGAAAAAATTATATCTGAAACCACAGTTAAATAATATAGATAATTATAAAACACCAAAATAGGAGCAAACTCCCTGTCGAATAACTTGCCGTGATGGATACAAAACATAAATGCAAGTCCAATAAACAGCAAATATAAGCATGAGGCTTAAGCAATGTTAGAAAATGCAGAGAATAAATAGCGGAGTAAATACAAGACATAACTGAAAGCAGAACAACGTAATAAGTTAATTTTAGAAAATTTTAAATAAATAATATAAATAACATAGAATAGACCACCAAAACAGATAGACCGCTCGACGGCAGGGCGCCTACACTTAAGGGAGTAGGGAGGACGGGAGGGAACGTCAGCAGCCGGAACACCAACAGCTGCAGCGGCTGGACACCAAAACTGAGCTACAATGTAGTAAGAGAGCGGTGGCCCCGGACACTAGGGCAAACACTGGACCAGCTGTGACAGCCCCAACCGAGCATCAACCGCTAGAACACAGCGGCAGGGGCATCTGAATAACATCGTCGGCTTAACTCATCACAGGAAGAACATCGGCTTAACTCGTCACAGGACGAACGTCAGCTGGACAGGGAACACAGCGAGTACATCTCGGGAAGAAACCCCCCCCCCTCCCCCCATGCTGGGTACTGAGATGGAGACTCAGTCACCAGAGGAACTGGCTACTTCCCATAGCAATAACATGGACTCCGAAAGCAGCCAGTCAGAAGAGGAGGGCGAGTATCAAGACGTGCTAACAAGGAATCAGAAGAAACGGAGAAGAAAGGATGCAAGTCGTAGTGTAGACAGTAACGGTACGCTTATCGGAAACGACAAGAGAATGAAAAACGACGCCGAGACTGATGTCGACGAACGGAGGGAACGAGGTCAGGAAGGTGAGGGTCAGCGGAGATGGAGGCTTCTCTTCCCTGCCTCATGCAAGCTGGCCTATCATCACAAGCTGCTGTGGACAGTCAGACTTGGAAGAGAACACCGCAAGTTCGAGCCCCTGCTGAAGGAAGGTGTAAACAGACCTTACTTAACGGTAGGTTCTATGGAGGCAGTGGAGTATCTTACCCAGCACGGATATGATGGAATTGTGATGGAAATACCGGAGGGGAACGAGAAGCTGACGAAGGTAATTATATATAAATACCCTCAGATTCTAGACCCCGCATTCATCCTCGACGACCAACGATTTGTGTCGGCCAAGCGTCACCTTATTAATGGTGAAGCTAGGAATCAGGTGGTGGCTCTAGTGAGAGGTGAAGTTCCCGAGAGAGTGTTCATCACCGGGGCTGGCTACAGGCATGTAGCAAAGTATGTAGAAGAGCCCGTAATATGCCTGAAATGCTGCAGATGGGGGCACAAATCCTGGAGATGTCAACATGATCCACGATGTCGATTCTGCGGAAAGTCTCACCTCTCTAATGTGTGTAGAAGCAGACTTAATCTGGGTGAGAAAATAGTTCCCAGATGCTGCAACTGTGGAGGTGTTCACAATGCCAGCTCGGCTGTGTGTAGCAAGAGGCCGAGTATGGATGTTCCCCGGCCGGTGAATGTTACAGAGCAGGCAAGAGCTCTTACCCAGACACCGGGAGCACAGCAAAACAGTCTGCCCCAAACAGCGCCAGTGAACCGGACGAATGCGTGGGTAAAGGAGTCACCTTTACTTAGTCAGGCTCAAGCACCAAGCAGCCACGCCAACACTCAGGACTCCGGCAGTGACAGTGTAACGGTGAGTGAAGTGGTTACTGGGGCTCAGAAAGAGGGCCATAATGATATGGTCAAGGAGGTGTGGGCTGAACTAAGAAAAGTTGGTGAGTTCCTCCGAAATCTTGGGCAGAGAATCGAGTCCATCGAGGCGAAATTAAACGTTCAGGAGGTCAAGGAAAATCACAAAACAGTGAAGGAAAGTCAGGATATAGTGGTTGAGGGCAATAATGAAATATTGAGTGATGAAATGAAAGAAAGTGAAGTGTGTGTGAATGATGATAGTCGTTGTGAAAGGAAGAACCCTATAATTACACATAAAATGAAGGAATCATTTGGGCCAATAATGGACGTCACAGGACTGAAAAAATCTCTTGAGAATCGCAATGTCGCTTTTACTGGTGAGCTTGGGAGGAGGTGGGAGATATTATACAAGGTATGGCTATCATTTAGTGAACTTATTGGGGATGACTTAGACAGTGAATTGTTTAATAATGGATCACCCTAGACTGAAAGTGTTGTCATGGAATGTTAATGGTTTAAGAAACAGGGTTACAGATGTTCATTGTTATGTGATGGGAAATGATATTGATGTTGTAGCTCTTCAGGAGACAGGGGATAGGAATGAAGGCTTATTGAAATTAAATGGCTATAAAGGGTTTCACCTCTTCGCCGCAAATAACATCAGAGGCACGTCGATTTATGTTAAGAACTCCATACCAGCAGAGTTAGTAGAACCGCCGTCAAAAACGCAAGGTATAGAGAGTGTCTGTGTTAAATTATCATTAAGGGAAGGGGAATTTATTGTAGTTAATTTGTATGTATCCAGGAACTGCTTCGACGCTAACTATCTACCTGACTGCATTTATACTAATCCTTCACTGGTCATTGGGGACCTTAATGCTCGGCACACAAGCCTTGGGACAGTGGGTAGTATTAATGCTAATGGGGTCAAGTGGTTACAGTTTCTACAAGATCATCCAGATACCTGTCTCTTGGGAAACGATGAACCAACTCACATCAGGGGAGGACGGCTTGACTATGCCTGCCTTTTAAACTCTCAGGGGATTATGGGGGAGGCTCGGGTTGTTCGGGAACTACTTAGTGACCACTTTGCTTTGAACGTTGAATTACCACTGGGGAAAAAACAAGTCCACTTTCAAAGGAAAAGGCTAAATATTAATAAAGATATGAAAAATTATTTTATTCAAAATATGGGAGATTGGTATCAACAATACACGCCGCTCTGTGTTGATAGTTTTTACGAGGACATGGTCGAGAACATAGAGAAATTAGTACAGAGGGAAAATAACGGGGGCAGGGGAAGCAAGACGCATGGACCTAAGAAATTTAAATATCTCAATGATCAGCAAGTTAAGGGGTGGGAGAGAATGCTACGGAGTGCACATAAAGAATGGTTAAAAAATGGAATGAGGGATGAAGAGAAAATACAATGTTGGAAGTGGCTAGGGAATGCAGTCAGGTGAGGAAGGAGGCGCGGGACAGATACTGGCAAGACTTTGCGCAGTCCATTGGTAATACTAAGTGTGAGATTTTTCTCTACGCCTACCTCCCTTAGGAGGTGGACTACAAGTTTAAAGGCTGCTCTTGGCAGTTAAGCATGAGTCCAGTAGAAAAAGGAGAAGCGGGAGCAAACCGCCAGGCTTCCACCAGCAGGGGTGAAAACCTGTCCACAATAGGCCGCTGGTTCCTCCTAGTTAAACATGACGTTAAAACCAATAAAGGGTAACCGACGGGTTCTCACAATCAAATTTTATATTTGTTGTGGCGCTATGAATTGGAATTCGAATTCCCAAGAGCACAGCCGTCATATCAAAGATCAAAACAACATATCAAATATATCAGAACATGGGAGTGGCACAGAATAGTTGAAGGTTGACATTAAAGACCGTTAACAAAATAACAATTTATTTATAACAAGAGACTAGACTACTACATCAAAACAAAAGAATGTCAATGACGTTACTCGAAGTCCTTCCTGTGACACTATCAATGACAGCTAGACACCAGCCCCTCGGACTGCATAATGAACTAACTCGAACATAAGCGTGCCCACAGAGGAATCAACAAGCAAGCAAGAACTAACAGATCTATAATCACAATTACAACAAATGACACAGTGAGTTCTGAAACACGTCTCCAGTAACCTCCTAACTGTTCTACGCCTCAGTGCAGTCTACACCTGCAATAGCGGTTGCAATGCAATCAAATCAGTAGCCTTTCAATGACATCAATAACTAATGGGTTCACTGGCAACTCCAGCACCCTTCCTCAAATTAATCTTTACGTTAATGTCCATCCAGTGGCACCATAACCAACAGCTAAATAGCAACCCTTGCTGTGTGGCTGCATACTGAACTAACCTGAACACAGGTGTGCCCACTGATGACGCAATATTGCAAATTCAAAGAAAAATATCACAGACTAAGTTACACCACAGCGAGTGATTTAATTACGTTAATGTCAATCCAGTGGCATTTGCAATACAGCTATTCAACAGCCCCTCGAGAAATGACAGCAGGCTCCATCCTGCTGACACTTCGGGCTGACAACATGAACTACTGACCAAAGTTGTCCACTGATGACACAAGCAAGCAATCAATAGTGACACGACTTCCTAGTGGCAGCTACTCTAATCACAAGCTTAAGGTCCTCCCGCCCAACAGGAGCGACCCCCGTAATCAGGTGGGTAGTCTAACAGTGACTCCCCCTATCACAACTAAAGTGAACAAAGTCAGGCAAGGTGGGATTCTGGGACACAGCTCCACTCATCCCTAAGTTACTTTACCCTCGTCACTAGACGATAACCAAAAGAAATTGCCTTAATCAATTACAACATTGATTATGTGAATAATGATGGAAATTGACTGATCACAGCAGTCAGCAACAAGTACTACTTTAATCACAACAAGTGTCTCACGCTAGACAACAACATGATAGTACTCTACGTTAACACAAGTCCTCTTGTCACAATAACTCAAACTCTTAAATTACATCACACTTGACTCCTTGCAAGTATTCAGTGAGTAATTCTTAATTAAGGTCAAACGGACCACTAATTACATCCCAATTGAGTTACGTTAACTAAGCCTACCCCAAGTGGGTGGCTTCTCAACAGTCTGTGTATCATTAATTACTTTTACTTACTAATGAGTGCTAATTACCCTAATTAACCTCGAGCAATTAATTAACTGTCACCAGGACCGATAATTAATCATACATAAATACGTCTCACTCCGCACTGCCTAAGCAGGTCTCATCAAACACTGTGAATTCACGGAAGAGGAGTTAATTACTAATTAACAATGAGTGCAACTTAATCCACTGTCACCAGACAGAATATGATTAATATAACGTATTATGCTAACCCCATGACCTCGCTTTACCGAGTCATCTGAGTCCTCAAGACTCCAGACGTTAATTACTCCACTAATTATCATGAGCCACTAATTGCCCTAACCCCGAAAGGCAGTTAGTCTCGAGCAACTGACGTTAACACTATCACTGACAGACTCTGACAGATCCTCTCCCACTACGTGAATTCATGATGAGAATGCTAATTACATAATTAGCTAGAGTGGTCAATTAATTGTCACACGGACAATTAATTGCACCGGAAACGTATTCCCACAAGCTCAAGTTCAACACTGTTCTCCCATAACAGCACTCACTCATTCAACAACTTCAAGTGTGCACCCCCTTATCAAGTTAATTACCCCTAATTAACTCACTGAATCCTCAAGTTCTCAACACAACTTAAAGAAACAAAGTAACCCTAAGGTTACATAGGTCACACATATAATGGCATGCAAAACAACATAAAATAGCACTGCCCACATACGGTTGCGACTACTGCAACTCGTTAATTACTATGCCCACACAGTAGTGACACACGGTTTTTGCAACAATCAAGGTATCCCAATCTTACTGTCCCTCTAATCTTGCAAACGTTGCAAAAGATCGCCCGATCCCGGTTGCTTCAGCAAGACAATTTACGTTAATATAAGACACCGTCGCTCTACGCGGACAGCTGGCACTAATTCTCCCATAATTAGGCAAATTAACTAATTGCTCGCTCTCATTAAGTGACTGAGAATTTCCCTGAATACTCAAAGGGTCCCCTTAAATCCTCAACACAATTCCTAGGACAGTAATAACGTATACCTGATACCACTGCACAAACCTGCACATAATGATACCGTCAGCATGCCCCCCATGCTAATGACATCATTAGGCAATCAGTCAGCGATCACATCTACTGACTCACCACACAACACAGTACAACAATCATGCAAATGAAACACATGGAAATGGCTTACATAATCAATGAAATTATATCACCAGGTAAATGTATCACTAACTACACAGACCCCAGGGTATCCACTGACCTCCCTGCACCACTGGCCTGCCTACCTCTAATGATTATAATTTATATGCGGTACCATGGCACTAACCAGGCTGAACGATTATACAGAATCGACAGACTGGATCATTTATATGATGATTTACTACACTGACTGGTCCCAAACTCTAGTCAGTCTACACACATCTCTACAGATGTACAATTATATCACTACATGATTTACAGTGACAATTTCCCTCTCCAGGTACTGCCCCACAGTCACCTGGGCGTGCCACAGACGGGTGTCTCAGCTGCTTCCCTAGCCTGGCCGGGCTAGGGCCCACACAACTTTTCTCTTATTCTCTTATAACTGAGACCCTGTTATACACTGTTAAAGTACTCACGTTTCCGTCCACACAATTTTCTCATTTCTCAGGTCCTTACCACCTGGCTGTCAACACTTAGCTTGCTCCTCGTGCGTCGACAAGATGTGGCCTTAGGCTGTCCTGGGAATGTGGCCAAGGGGGTGGCCAAAGGTGGTGGCCTAACATGTGGCCACCGCATGGCCTTCAGGAGGGTGGCCACGGGTGGCGCGTGACGTCACAGCACCCCACCCCACCCGGGCTGCTCGCGCGCGGGGTAAGGTGGGTGGGTGGGTGGCGGGCGGGTGGCCGCGGGCGGCCAGAGGGCGGCCTGGGTGGCCGCGTGGCATACACACATGTGGCTGGGGGAAATCACCACTACCCCCCAACACACTAGAGCATGACTCGCTCTTACACTGGGGTGACAGGAGTGACACTGGCCGGCGTCACCTCCCCATGGACGACGTCGGGCGGAATTCAAAGTCCAAGTCCCAGTTTCTCGCAAATTTGGGCTTCGACACACCCAGGGTGGCTGGAGTGCCATGCAATATGAATAAACTGCACGACAGGAGCGATAACGGTGGTGGGGGGGTGGCAGGCCCGCCACCCCCCACCTAGACACTGCTTATACCCTGGCTGCCCAATTCAAACTAAACTGTTGGCGGGCTAGAGAGACTCACATCCCCATATTTCTCCCCCTACCTTGTCTTGACCAATCAGCAGGAAGCCGGCACTGTTCCTCATGCCGCTTCCAATAACAGCTCTTCGCGCCAAAACTCGGCATAGGAGCAGGGGTGCCTAGACCAATCACAAGTGCCCCTCGCCTGTGGCGTGGCGTGACGTCACAAGGAGGGTGAGGCCTAACACAACGTCTCAACGTCTCCCTTGGTGGGGGGGGGAAGGCAACGTTCCCCCACTGTTCCCCCCCACCCGTAACGGTTTTTGTTATACCTCTCACCCCTCACACTGAAATCTCTCTCTTTCACAGAACAGGAAAAATTTGCTGTAATTCTCTCTACAGAGCAATCACAGAGCTCTAATTAGTTTTAACTGACAGCATTTAACATAAGCTTTCATATGACACCCAACAAGCATATGAAAATTTGAAAGCTTCAGTTTCTAGAGTCCCTAGAGCGACTAGCCTATTCTAGAAACTAGGAAAACTAGCTGAGGAGATTCTACATCTCCTCACACTAAGAACCTTAAAGACATATGGAGAGCAGTAAAAAATCAGGGGTTGTAAGCCCAAATCATTGCTCACTCAGATCCAGGAAGGTTGCTAATGAGTTAGTAGATAAATGGGCTAGTGCTGCTGGTATGGAGACCTTACCTGCAGACACGAGAGTCACCATTGAGTCATGGGAAAATATTAGAAATGGAGTAACTTTATGTGCCTTAAATACAAGATCTATAGCATGCACTGAGATAACTCACGATGAGCTACTGGATGCTATAAAAAGTGGCAGCTCTACTGCTCCTGGAAAAGATGGAGTAACGTATGACATTCTTAATTATTTAGCCGGTATGAAACCTAGTCCCTTACTTGATTTGTTTAATATGAGTTATAGAGAGGGAAAGTTACCAAGAAAATGGAAAGAGGCTGTCATCATTCCTATCCCTAAGTCAAACGGAGGCTACAGACCTGTCTCCTTAATATCCTGCTTTTGTAAAAAGATGGAAAGGATTTTGTTAAATAGGCTACTCTACCTTGTAGGTGATAACATGTCCAGTAATCTCTTTGGTTTTATCAAAGGCAAAAGTACTGCCGATTGTCTCTTAAAGTGTTTGTCTAATGTGGATGACAATTGTAGAGTTTTTGTTGATCTGCAAGGAGCATTTGATAAAGCCAATGGGGAAGTAATCTTATACGAATTAGCCAATCTGGGAATAACAGGGAGATTGCTACACTGGATAAGGGATTATCTACAAGGCAGAAAAGGTCAGGTGTATTACCAGGGATACATGTCTGAGGAACGGATGTTTCAGTTAGGTACCCCACAAGGGGGAGTATTAAGTCCCACCTTATTCAATGTATTAATGAACAGATTAGCATCAGAGATGTATCCTCCAGGGGTCACGACGATCATATATGCTGATGACATTCTTATACAAGGCACTTCTGGGAACAAAATTCAAACTGCTCTTAACATACTTGGTACAACCTGTCACAAGTTAGGCTTAGTTATAAATGCAGATAAAACCAAATATGAGTATAGGAAACGAAGAAATATAACACTTACTCTAAATGGTGTGGAACTGAGCCGTGTTCAGAAGTACAAGTATCTGGGCATGTATGTTGGATACACATGTGAGAGTAAAAATGCTGAAATAAATCATATCAGCACCTTATGTAAAGCCCGTCTGCATCCTCTAAAAGCACTGGCTTTTTCTGGTAAAGGTGTTGGGGTACCTATCTTGCGGATGTTATACATAAGCACTGTTCGGTCCCTGATAGACTACGCAGCACCCGTTTTGTCTTACACAGGCCAAGGCAGACTTAAAAAATAGAGCTGATACAGAACGAGGCTATGAGGATTATTCTTGGTTGTCAAAGAAATGCAATGATTGAAATAATGAGAATGGAATTAAATTTACAGAGTGTGTGTGATAGAGTCCGTGACATTAATACTAGAGTAGCTATTCGTTTCATGCGGAGAAAAGGAGGGGATAAGCTGTTTGAGAGCGTTCAGACCTGCCTGAGTGACGTACACACTTCCAGGAAACTGAGGGAGACACGCTACACGAGGGGATTAGCTCATGACCTCAGGGAATACGATGTACTTGACTGCTGTAAACCTCTCGACAGTGTAATATGTCTGCTCCATGGAAAGTACAGAAAATAGACGTCGAAATTGTACCCCTCAAGGTGAAAAAGATTCATCATGAACCGGGACAATTACGGTGTTTGTATGGAAGCATGATATCTCGGTTACCAAGAGTTAGTTAGTTT